>JAYJMB010017582.1:24791-60931 GCA_036873735.1 Pouteria campechiana
GTTAAAGCTCAATGGATGTGTTTAAAATTCTTGAATCATCACCTTAGCACATCCCTTAAACATCTCCCTTTATATATCTCTCTTAAAAACTTGAATGTTGGAAGCAATGGAGGGAGATTTCAAGGCATTTCAATGGCTATATTTTCGACTGTTGAAGCAGTAGGTGGTATGGTAGTAGGCTGGGATGTCAGTTGCGTGGCAAGCGATAGGAGTAGGAGATTGCGGTGTGGTAGGAGGTATGAAAAAATCATTTCTTCACTCACTAGACCACCATAGGCAGTATGGCAGGCAATATGAATAGTAGTGTTACTCCTAGTTACTGTAGTATTGTCACTATAATAATGGTTTCGTAGAGTGACAAGCGATATGGCAGGTGCTTGGGGTATGACAAGTGATATGAATAGTGGTACTATAAAACTATTACTATAGCTTAAAACTTTCGCACTCGCTAGAAGACCGCAAGTGATATGTGCAAGTGCCTCCCATTTCCATAGGTGGTATGAATAGTAACAACCCCTATAGCTCCCCTGGCACTATAGCAAATATTTTAGTAGGTACTATAGCTACATATCTTTTTAGCCCTTCAAGACATTAGTCCAATTTAGACATATGTTGACCCAAATCATGATAAACTAAGTTTAATACAAGTTGCATCATTACAATTTGCCCCTTTTCAAATGCTTTAGAAAACCATAAAAAGTATTCAACTTGATAACTCATGTAAATTCATGTTTCATCTATTTCTTTGGTTTTCTACAATTGGTGGCTTGATTTTATACATGTTAAAAATATACATATTGAATCATCCATTCACTCAACATGCATTTGGAATTTTAATATCATTGTAACTATTATACTCAATGTAGTTTGATCATTCTTCAACTATTTCACTTTAAACTCCAAATTATTCATTTCATATTGTATTAGATTCATCAAAATATGGTAATAACATTTGAATACATCCATTTACCATTAAATACCATTCAAACACATCCAATATCATTTATTTCAAGATGAATTCTTCCATATGTTTCACTTCCAAAACTTAGCAAAACTTCATTAGCTTAGATCAAGTCTTAGATAAGTTTTGTTGTCATCAAAACTATATGCCTAAACCTAACAATTTCTCCTTTTTTTATGATGACAAAAGTTGATGACTTGTGATAGTAAAAATCATGCTAATGAACTTTGTGCAATCTCCCCCTATTTAGCTTATTTAATGGCACTTAGGAGTTTGTTACAATTATGCTCATTTTCTAAGACATGAAAAACAAGTTATGAGAATTTTTCTCCCCAAATAAGTCATCACAATTGTTCTCCCCAAACAAGTCTTGACAATTCTTACAGCTCTTCTCCCAATTTTTGTCTTAGTAAAAAAGGTATAGCTTATGGGAGAGGGCAATTAAGATGTGAAAAAGGAAATACTCCCCCTAAGATTCATAATATAAAATTCATTTTTCATCTTCAAATTTAAGACTTCCAATTCATATACTTCTCCATCTTCTACTTTTCTTAATGAGAGAGTTTACAATTTCTTCAATTTTCTCCTCTCATAATGTTCTACTTCCAATGCCATTCTTATTTCATCAAAATATAACCTTAGTTAAGTACTCATATCAAATGAAATCTGTCATTGCATGATTTGAACTTATACATGCTCAAACACTTTTATAAATATCATGGTCATGAATGATAAGAATAATGTATAAGATGAAACAATTCATGACATGAACATAGCCTTAAACACAATCTCACTAAAATTTGAAACATTATCTTGATTATTTCAATCATAACACATCACGCCGTGATGATGCTTATAGAAGGTATGACTAGTATTGGAATACATATTCGAGACTAGAAACTATGAAGTTTCCCAAACAGGCTTGACATACGCCTTGGGACTGTAATGATGTTAAGGTTTAATCAATTTCATTCATGCTTAGGCATATCCAATAAGTCATATATTTCGATACATTCAAAACCTGTATCAACTCAATTTATGCATATAGAATTGAAATCATGCTATAATCCATTTTGATCAATGTCTAAAATTATTCATGTATTAAAACAACAATTTATATATGATTTTCATCAATTCATAGTCAGATGAGTGTCAACTCTCCTAAATCAATTCACATATCAACTCAAATTCTCATAATGATTTAGTCTAAACCAATGAACTCATATCCATCCAAATCCAAAGCAATCAAGTGTTGATTTAGACATTACACTAAGTAAGAAATATCAAACTGAATTTCATCCTACGGTAATTAACGAGTATTTTTCTTATATCAAAGAAATCTCATTTTCAATATCAAAACATGAAAGCAAATAATTTTAGAAATATATCAAAAGCATCTAAACCAATTTCAAGTTTCCAATAATAATCAAATATGTATAATAACTCTCAAGATAAATACAACCATCCCCACTACATGGCCACTCAATCATAGTTTAATTACAATCACTTTCATTCACCCCAAAGTATAGATATAAACTTTAAGCTATATACTTTTTGTCTATTATGTCCAATCTTTTATGCACAAAGGCTATCTAGTGACAAATTTTTTTGTGGAAATGTTATCAAGTTGAGCATTCATAGAAACTTTTCAAATGTCATGCTTTTATAGTTCAAAATTAATGTCTATTTTTCTTATATTCATCAATTAAGTATTCAAATTTGGCAAACATATCTCCTTGGTCACCCTTTTTCAATCTTGTATTTTACATTCATTGTTGTTGATGTTGTTTTTTATTTTTCATACTTTTATCATTTTCTTGAATTTTACACCTATCTTGAACAACCATCATATGAAGCACCTCTCTTCCCTTAGTTGGAGTTTGTAAACTAAGGAAGTGATTTGATCTCTCATTGTTCTCATTTCAAGCTTTTCTTGCATACACTAAAAATTCTTTTGTATAAACTTTTCATTAGTAAATCAAAAGTAAGTATGAATTTATGCTAAGCATTTAAATAACTGCCATTTCTTTCTAATGGACAAAGTAGAATCCACTTTGTCTCTTTGGACTTTATGGTCAGCAGGAACTGATAAGGCCTTTCATATTAATGCTCTAAGAGCTTGTTTCCATTTATACAAAACTTTTGCAAACAGGGATGAACATTGGGCATTGTCATATGCATTTCATTATCCTGAACAAATTATTAGATGAAGCTCATTTAACATTCAGTAAATATTTCAAAAATCTTCATATGAATGTTAGCAGTGACCTTAGTAATTATCAAACTGAACTATAGATATTTGTGAGTGTTGGTGCCTGAGGTTTCTGAGTGTTCAATATCAAAGTTTCTTTTCTTTCACTGTGCCCTTTAGCTACAGTTCTATTTTCAATTCTTGCCATTGATTTTGTTCTAGCTGGTTTGTTTCTATACTTGTTTTTCTTTTGACTTCTCAAGATACCTTGATCTAGGAACTATCATTCTCATGTGTTTCTAGTTTACACATGTCATCTTGCATATCAACCATACATTTTCATCATTAAGATTTGAATCAATGCAAGGTGGTTTAATAAAGGTTATTCATCCTTATTTTGCATGGATCTTCAACCTTCGCACCTATAATGATATTTCTTAATAACTTAACTCTAAGGTGTGCACGCATATATTGCAAGTATGATAATTTATGCTAGAATTGAAAATTTCCAGCTTTCTCTTCATTTTTAAAACTTGTATTATTATTTTGCTTTTGCATAGACGTTCCTCACCCTTGATTTCTTAGATGCAGCTATTCAGCTTCTTGATTGGTACATCTACAATGTTTTTATGCCTTTTCCTTTAGGTTTAGTTCAATCTTATCAAGAGTAAAACACATAGAATTAACAATAATTCTTCTTATGATTACTCTAATCTTTATCTCTTAATGAATAGTAAGATGAGATTTGCTTAATTACTCTTTGAATTATATTCTTCAAAGTTATTCATTTTATTGATCAACCCACATGATACTATACATAAGGATGCTACTTGCATTTGTATCCATTATGAATTTTTCACACGCCACCCCTAGGCCTATGCGTTTCAGTATTATCCTATAATTTTTCTATTTTTAAGAAAAAATTCTACCAAAGATCTAACAGAGTCTCCCTTGAAATATGAGAACATATACCTATGCATACATTAATCATATAGATTTCTAATATAAGTATTCATAATTTCTAATATAAATCATAATCATAAAATAATAACATTAACCATAAACTCACACCCATACCCACAGTTGTCTACCCAAGACCAAAACCGATCACAATGGTAATCCACCTCACAAAGCTCATAAAAATCCATTTATACATACATAATTAATTCACTGTAACATACCAATACATTTTATTATACATCATTTGAAATCATCTAAATATACTTATACAAATACACCATAGCGTTAATCCATCATACCATTATAGCACCAAAAGGGTAATCCTCGAGTTTGCTCACCAGTCCCAATCCATAGTTGGGATTCTTTACTTGACCTTTCAATTAAAAATTAAAATAAGAAGGCATGAATCTGGGCAATCAATAAGTAGGCATGTTAAAATAACAATTAAATCAATAATCAATAAAGTATCATGCTCAATCTAGAACATGTATCTTTCAATCTCAATATTATAATATGTGATGTCATTTAACTCAATCAATTCCAACATGATTCACAATTCCTGATAGAATTCAAAGCAATGCAATAGTCTTAATCTTTGAGTCAATAAATAACCAATACACTATATATGCATTAAAATATCTACATTTTTATAATATGTTGGATCAATTCTATATAACAACATAGGATACTCTCTATCTCCACCCAATCATACATTCGCATAAAACCATACTTTAATTACATACGCAAGTATGGGATAATCTCTATCCCAGTTCTCACACTTTCAATGGAAATAACCAACATTAACCATCACTTATCAATAGAAACTATTTCATGGAACGCTTCACATTCCTATAATATAAACATTCATCTATATCTACAAGAAGAATAAGCATAGGATATTCACTATCCCCAACTATACATACATGCCCGGATGCAAATAAATGGGATAATCAACATCCCTATCCATTCATACATTCAATCTAGGAAGTACATACTTACCTCATGAAGAACACTTGCACCATTTTCCCCTTTTCATACCTTCTCATCAGTTCCTTAATTTCCATGCATGCTCAATGATCCTACATATACAACAATGCCATCCATTTATTAAGATATCCTTAACAATTCATACCAAGCCAATGAATTATAGTGTCTGGAGTACTCCTTAAGTGCATATCTACACTCTAACATTAAACACAAGTCTGTTTAACTTTCACTCTCACATTATACACTACATATCTAACACATATGAAACATGTTTAATATCAAAACAACTTCTATCATCTAGTTCCCATGTAATCATTCATGAGAACTAGTTAATTCAACTTTCAATTCACCCATTTCACTACTTAAGCACCCTATATAGAAAATTTTCCTTTTATAATTCATTAGAAACAACATAATTAGACTTCCTTAGGTCTAGTTTACTTCAAAAATAGGATAATCAATACATTAATATCCCTTTCTTGTGTACGTAGTTAAAATATGGTATTATGTGAATGCATGATTGAATGGGAATAGAGAGTATCCCAGAGTTGATAACATATAAGATATAAAGGTAGATATTGTGATGCATATGTGGTATTGGCTATTTATTGAATCCAATGTTAAGACTAATCCATTGCTTTAAATTCCATCAGAAATCATGAATCAAGTTGGAAAGGATTGAGTTAAATGACATGAGATATTTCTTATATTGTAATATTGAGAATGAATGATAGGTTCTATATTGAACATGATATCTTATTGACTATTGAGTATATTGTTATTTTAACTTGCCTACTTACTGAGTTGCCTAGACTCATGCATTCTGATTTTTATATTTTAGCTGATAGGTCAAGTAAAGAATCCCAATTGTGGGTTAGGGCATATGAGCAAGATTTGACGATGTTCTTCTGGTGGTAATTGTGTATTTATATAAGTATTTTTAAATAATTTCAATTGATGTATAAAAGAGATGTATTGGCATGTCATAATAGTTTTTGTATAAGGTTGTAATTATAAATAGATCTGTATGATCCTAGTGAGGTGAATTGTCATCATGATTGGTTTCAGTCTTGGGCAGACAACTATGGGTATGGGTATGATTTGTATAGTTAGCATTATTGTTTTATGATTATTGAAATAAAAATTTTATAAAATTAATGAATGCACAGATATATGACTTCATATTTTAGGGAAGACTTCCAAAATTTTGGCAAAAGGTTTCCTTAGGAATGGGGAAAATATAAGGTAATAGTAAAATGCATAGGCTCCAGGGTAGGGCATGACAAAATAATATCCTTAGATTCTAGCAAAAAGGGTAAGAAATCGAGCCTTTGAATGGTGGGTTTCGAAGTGGATGGGTAGGGGAAGAAGAAGTTAAAAATGAAAAAAATCCAAAAGCCCCAATACAAAAAGTCAGGTCACTGAATTAGCCCACCAGACGGTGCCGCGATGCCAAAATCTGTTGCCTCCATGCCCCCATCTTCGCAAAACTATGTTGCGGCCTAGAATCCACTGCCTCTCGATTGCCCATTCTTTGCAGAACATCATAGGGGCAATAGATTTGGGCGCAGCAACTCCACTTTCATTGCCCCCTATTTTGTGATGTGTTTTCTCTTTTTGTTTCCTATTTTTCTCATAATTTTACCCAAGATATTTCCACATAATTATGGATTATATATGCTCTAATTATCCCCCTTATTATAGCTACATAAAAAATTTACTTATCCTCTCAAATCAATAGGACTTATGTCATATAATCGCTTGGTACATTGTAATTCATCACAATTTCCTCACCATTTTTATCTATCCATGTACATTTCGTCCTAAAATGATGATAAAACAATCATATCCTCATCTTAAATCTTCACCAAAATTCATGTTTAAAATTTTATTCACCTCAATTCTTCACTATAACTAGATAAGAGAAACTTATCTACCATTTTCAACACCTTAGGTGTTACGGAATTTTAACTATTTTACAAATGGATCAATCATGCCATAATCTAAGTAGCTCTAGAAGTTGATTTCTCATTTTAGATCTAACTAATATTTTGAGCTGTCAAATTATTTGGCACATTTTGGTCTTTATCATTCTTGATCTTTACCAAGCCATTTATCAATACTTTTTTCTTCAATGGTTGGTATATACAAATGTTCAATTCCTTTGTGCCATAATCATGGATCATCATTTAAACATTTTTCAATGATTTTATCAAGATAAATGAAGTCCTTATTTTCATGTAATTTTCCAAAAGTGTACATAGAGTACCAAGACATTGAATAGTTATTAATTCAAGAACCTACATTTAGAAGTCATCTACTCAAGAGAATGCCATATGGAAATTAAAAACATGACAACTCTGGTTATAAAAGCACAAGAGGTTTGGGTTAGGATCACAATACCCGCACTTACCTATCCTTGGCCTTCAGATTCCTTAACCGATGTTTCCTTCTTCATCTTGTATCAAGGAACCATTTATCTTTTGATGTGGCTTGAGGTTATACCTTCTTATCATCTTGTTTCTCTAATCCATAGTTTCTTGATGATAAGGGATTATCCATCCGTCTAGAGAGAAAAGTTTTCTTCTTGACATTTTCAACTTTTGTTTCACAATTATTTGAATAAGATGATTCATAATTCATACACATCTTTTAATAGAAAATCCTCTCCATTTTTCTCATGCTCAGTTTTCTTCTTCTTTTCCTTTTTCTTTCTTCCTTTTTATTTTCTTTATTCTTCTCATTTCCCCCATTCTCAACTTTGTTATCAATTTCTGAATTTATATCTACACTTTCCTTTTCTCCCTTAGATCTTTCCTTATTCTCATTTCCTTGATTTCTCTTAGTTTCTTCAGTATTTATTGTATCGTCTTCTCTCAAATCATTTTCTTCATTAATAATCTCTTCTTCTTTGATTTCACTTTCTTCAATTTCTTTATGCACAAGCTTTGCTTTGCTAATTTGTCTTTCTTGTTCATCCTTCCTTTCTTGTTGAGATTTCTCCCCCCTCAACCTGTAGGGATTCTTTTACACATTTGGCTTCTAGAATATCTTCCATTTGCTGCACTTCAATTTTCTACTCTTCTTTTTCTTCTTCTTTTCCCTTTCCTGCAGTTAAAGTTATCTTAGTAGAAATGTCAGTTTCATATGGTTGTAATTTAATTTGCCCCTCATGAATTGCCTTAAGCTTGTTCCAAATCTCCTTTGCATTTTTACAAGCTAAGATATGTTTGCTAATAGTAGAGGAAAGAGCATGGAGTAAGGCATTCATGGCTTTAACATTTACTTGACTTGCTGTCATGTCATCATCATTGATTCCAATGTAAATTAGTCTCCAGATTTCAAAATCATTAGCTAGCAAAAAAGTTTCCATCCTTTTCTTCCAATACATATAATTGGTTCCATCAAAATATGGAAGTAGGGTGGTGGACTATCCTTCAATAAACATAGATGATGATGGTAAAGGGTTAGCTATTTGAGATCACTACTAATGTTTATGTAGCCCTGCTTTGATACCACTTGTTAGTCCTTGTGTTTAACAAGTATAAAAATAGGAACTAAAATAAAAAATGGAACAACATGAAGATTTGTCATTTGATGGAATGAATCAAACAATTTCTATCTTTTTATATTCATGTCCTCAATTAATTACACTTATTGTGTACATTAGAAAATTGCATATTCACATCCTAGACCACAGGAGGCCTTAATTACATCTCCACAATAGGAGAAAACCCTTAAAAAGGAAAAGTACAATGCATTTTAGAGACCCAAAAATAAAATATACACTCTCTCAAAATAAATGTGTTATCTTTGGGATTGTTAAGCACATTGCAATGGCTTAATATTTAGAAGGTCGCCTCAAGCCAATGGGTGGAGAAGATGACACAACTTTACATTGGGTTGCTAGGTACTAGGTTAACCTAAAGAATGGACATTTTAATCCAATTGGTTTATCCTGGATGGAATAAAGACTAAGTGATTTTTATTATTTAAACTATAAGAAATCATAGAGACAGTATGTCGTTTGCAAATTGGTATATCACAGAAGAACTTAGGACCGAGTGATCCCTATTATGTTTAAACCTAAAAGATACCAGAAGAAAACAGGTGACCTAAGTTTGATTCAGCTCTCTCACATTGCCCATGAGAAGCTTAGGAAGAGTGTGACGAAGATGACTGAGTTTAGCTCAGCTCTCTCAATTGCCCATGAGAAGCTTAGGAAGAGTGGGACTAGGATGACTGGTTTAACTTGACTCTCATAATTGCCCACGAGAAGCTTAAGAAGGGTGGGAACAGGTTGATTGGGTTTAGCTCAGCTCTCTCAATTGCCCATGAGAAGCTTAGGAAGAGTAGGACTAGGATGACTGATTTTAGCTTGGCTCTCTCAATTGCCCATGAGAAGCTTAGGAAGAGTGGGACTAAGGTAACTGATTTTAGCTCAGCTCTCTCGATTGCTCATGAGAAGCTTAGGAAGTGTGGGACTAGGATGACTAGTTTTAGCTCGGCTCTCTCAATTGACCATGAGAAGCTTAGGAAGAGTGGGACTAGGTTGACTAGGTTTAGCTCAGCTCTCTCAATTGCCCATGAAAAGCTTAGGAAGAGTGGGACCAGGATGACTTATTTTAGCTCAGCTTTTTTAATTACCCATTAGACGCTTAAGAAGAGTGGGACCAAGGTGATTGGTTTTAGCTCAGCTCTCTCGATTGCCCATGAGAAGCTTAGGAAAAGTGGGACTAGGATGACTTGTTTTAGCTTGGTTCTCTTAATTACACATGAGAAGCTTAGGAAGAGTGTGACTAAAGTGACTAGTTTTAGCTCGGTTCTCTCAATTGCCTATGAGAAGCTTAGGAAGAGTAGGTCAGGTTGACTGGGTATGGTTGATTTGAAATGGTTTTGCTAAGGTTTGACTCGGTGAGTCATGACTTAGTGACTCGGTGACCCAATTGTAGACTTAGGCTTTTGATTGATTGGATGAGTGGTGTTTGCTAAGGTTTGACTTAGTGAGTTATGACTCAGTAACTCGGTCCTAGACTTAGGCTTTTTGGGTGACTAGATAAATGGTGTTTTTTAATATCCCATGGAAAACTAGAAGCGGGTTATCTCTACCATTTAACCTATGAGAGATCGAAGGTCCAAGTCACAAGCAATATACTCATGGTAGTTGAACTAGTTTGATTAGTTGAGATTAAGCCTAATAATGATGAAATTAAGCTTAACTGCAATTATTGCTAGTGACAACAATTAACACTAATTAAGATTACCAAGTTATCAAGTTTAGAGCAGGTGTGGTGCATGCCATCATCTTCATGATCTGTGGGCCCTGCCTCCATGTGGGACCCACTTGGTTACTACTCCAAACTTGAGTTTCATCCACGAAATGCCCATCTTCAAGAGTTCATCACCATGGGTGGAGGTTAGACACCCTTGAGTCTCTCAAGCATGGACAAATAAAGTCATTTTTAAGTTCACATTTGGAGAGTTGACATCATAACACTCTCTCCCAACTCATCTTCCCAAAATAGTTAGGTTTAGGCCTCCATTAATGGAGTATGAGTTTTATCATATTGTGAGAGTTAAGCCCTTTAAGCTTCATTGCCTAAAGAGTCTATAAGCTTTTAGAGTTTAAGGTTTGAATCCCTGATTTCCAATGGCTGCCATGAACATCCATCTCCAAACCTACCAAATCACGAGTGAGAGAACTCACTGTGCACCATGGCAAAGCTTGGGTACAAAACCTCAAGTAGGCATGGCTACCATTAGAGAGCAACAAGGACTGGCCTCGTGGGGAAGAAGACTCCTCTAGCTGCTCCAAGCTTTTCTCCTTGCTACTAGGTGAAGAAGAAGATGATCCTTTGGGAATTCGTGCCTATTTATAGGCAGTGTTCAGCTTAAGCATGTCGGCAGGGTTTGGCTTATTGAATGCTGGCAGGGTTCAGCTGAAGGAATGTTGGCAAGGTTCAGCCTGAACACTGGTTTAGCTTTTGGAATGCTGACAGGGTTCAACTATTGAGATGCTAGTAGGGTTTAGCTATTGAGATGTTGGCAGGGCTCAACTATTGGAATGCTGGCAGGGTTCAATTGTTGTGATACTGACAAGGTTCAGCTATGGTAATGCTAGCAAGGTTCAACTATTGAGATGCTGGCAGGGTTCAACTTATTGAGAAGCTAGGAGGGTTTAAGCTTTTGAACCCTAAAGAATTCTGGAAAGTGTTGGCAAGGAGCTGATTGTGTTCAGCTTGTTGAACATTGATGGGAGATGCTAGTGTTCAAGCTGGACAAGTGTTGGCAGGGCTCAACTTGTTGAGCATAGGCAAGAAACATTGGAGCAAAACTCAACAGCAAATGACATGGGTAGAGCTTAAGAAATTGTAGTCAAAGCTCAAGCAATGGAGTGGGTGGAGCTTAGGAAATGGAGCAATTAGAGCTCAACTATTGTTTCTGTCCATCAGAGTTTAGCAACTTAATGAAGTTGTCATTGTTCAGCTTCTTGGAATATCTACAATGTTCAACAACTTGTAATGTCATCAAAGTTCAGCCATTAGAGTTTAAATCCCTTACAATGTCATTATTGTTGAACATTTGCATTTGATTAAAGACATCTAATAAGCAATTTACAAGTGCTAATCTTGATCTAATAATTTAGATCATCCAAAAAATGCCCCCCCAAGGGCAAATCATGTGGATAATGAAGGGTATCTTCTGCAGATAATCTTGTCCATGAACTTCATGCCTCCATTTAAATTGCTTCCACTCTTGGATGGCCCATGAAATAAAGTGCTGACTGAAAATGCATAAACAAAATGGGCTAAACCCTTAGGAAATTAGTTTTTTTCACACCCTTCAGGTGCTAGGGTATTGTGCAAGGGTGACAGTGTTCAGATTTTACTTATCATAAAGCTAACAGTGTTGGACAATTTTTTACATGGCTAGCGTGTTTTCCTTTGCCCATCAGCAACTTTTAGCTTGGTCGTCAGTGCTCAGCTTTTGCATACTATCCCAAAAATTAGCAGGGCTCAGCATTCGCATGTTGCTTAAAAATGTTGGCAGTGTTGGCCTTAAAAGGCAATGTTGGGACGTCATGCAAAAAGAGGGGGCAATTTTCAGCTTCTCCAAGCTGTCCCAAAACCATCAGGGCTGGCTTTATGCAAGCTATCCCAAAAATTGGTAGGGCTTAGCATTTGCATGTCCCTCTGCAAAGTTGATAGCATTGGCCTTGACTGGCAGTGTTGGGACATTGTGCAAAAAGAGAGGGCAGTTTTCATCTTCTCCATACTATCCCAGAATTTTTAGGGTTGGCTTTATGCAAGCTATCCCAAAAATTGGTAGGGCTCAGCATTCACATGCTAAGCATGTCCCTCTACAAATTCGGTGGCATTGGCCTTGCAAACCCATTAGTGTTGAGGTTAGGGAATTGCAACATCGGCAGGCTTAGAAGCTTCCTTAAGTCATCCCAAAATTCCCAAAATTGGTGGGGTTCATGATTAACCTTAGCAGAGCTCAACATTTGCACATTGAAAAAGTTTGCACATTGGCATAGTTTGGAATCCGCTACCAATGTTTGGGTTTTTGGGAGATTACTACAAATCAGCAACTCCAACATTTGGTAGGGTTGGAAAATTGCAACATTAGATCATCCCACAAATTCGACAATCTTGCCAAGTCAACGAGGTCGGAAGCATTGGAACTTTTAGCTGGGCATCAGGGTTTAGCCTTTTTGAGTTGTCCCAAATCGGCAAGGCTTGACTTTTGCTTCGCAAAATTGGCCATGTTCAAATCCCACACACTTTGGCAAATCTCAGCAACCCACTATTTAGTAGATCTCAGCAAGGTTGGAGGTTGGTAGGGCTGGAGACAAGTGACATTTGACTCCTCTAAGTTGGCAGAGTTCAGCCACTATGCAATCAGCAGGTTTGAAGCTTCGCCAAGTTGTGCATTCAATAATGTTTTGGCAGTTTTGGGGCTTTAGCAATATTGGCAGGGTCCAGAACCCACACATCAATAGAGCTCGGCATGACAATGTTCAATTCTCTTTCATTCAACAAGGCTGGGCATTTTTTCTTAGGCTGTGCATTTGGCAGAGCTCAGTTATTCTCCTATGTCGACAATGCTAGAGCTTTAGCAGCATCGATAAGTTTGGAATTTTTAAAGTTAACAGCATAGCTTTTCGTGGTTGGTAGAGCTTGTCCCTCCTACATTGGTAGATTTTATCTCTCCCTTATCGGCGGGGCTCAGTAAGGTAACTTGACAAGGCTTAGTTTCTTGTTGGAAGATCGATAGGATTGGAGCATGCATTCAACAAGGTTCAACATTTTTCCAAGCAATGTTAAAGCTCAACATCCACATATCTATTCGGCAGGGTTGGAAGTGCCTGCCTCTTTTGCATCAGCAAAACTCAACTTTTGAAATTATAAGGTACTAGCCCTTTGATAAAATATCTTGCCCTTTGAAGCTTCTATTCACCTTTTGAAAGAAACAACATGCATAGAAACTTAGTCTTCTCCCTTTGAATTTTTACAATTAATGCTTGAAATTTACAATAGCATTTGCTATTGCATTATCCCAAAAACTTGAAAAGGTTAAAAAATCTTGAAAGGCTTCCCCTGTTTTTGTTTTCATTCTCATTAGGCTGAAAAATTTAATCCATAGCTAGATGAATAAATATCTGCAAATAAAATCAGGAAATTCCACTACCATGGTAACAGAAGCACACCTTAGTGGGTTTGGCATCATTTGCCTCTCCCATTCATTTTGACACATATAGTATGATTATTCAATTTTTCTGAAATCACACTGTAAGAAAACTCATCATCTATTAAGCTCCAAATATGAAATCACATTGTGAGAAATGATTTTTTTTTAAAATCATACTCTATTTTTTTAATGCATATAAAATGCTCGACCATTTTCTAGAGTAACGCTGCCAAAACCCATCTCTTTTTGTTCGGTTGGGGTAGAGGATAAACATTAATTCCATAATAAAATATGCATTTCCTCTATTGGTTAGAGGAGTTGCTCCAAAAATAATAAGAAATGATCTTCAAAAATCCATTCTGCTATTAGAAACTTCCAAGAAGCAGGTTGGGGAAGAAGGCAAACCAAGTGTTTGCACATGAGTGCAGGTAGGCAGGTGCCAACACACATGTTTGGTGTGCTCGAGAAGAGAGGCCCAGGCACTGCTGTTGGTGGGCTCATGACTGTATGGCCTAAGTGCTACCTCTAGCGGCCTCATGATGCATGGCCTAGGCACTAGTAACTGGCGGGCTTCAAATGGTGCAACCTAAGTGCTGGTGGGCTTCAAGCAGTGAAACCTAGGCACAAGCCTAGTGAGCTCATGATGATGCCCAACGCTGGTAGCTGGCAAGGCTCGGATGCGCAGCCCATGAGTGCTATTGTTGGGCTCCTGACGCACAACCTAGGTGGCTAATTGCTAGATTTTTGCTATTGTAGTGAGCCAGATTTGTTGATGGCTTAAATGCTTAATCCCAAGATGTTGAAAATGGTATTAAACCCCTTGAGTTGAATACTTGAAGTTGTCTTTATTTGCCATTCAAGAAAACATTGTGACATTTAAATGCCATTCAAGCAAACATCATGACATTTAAATGCCATTCAAGTAAGCAACTTGTGAATTGCATTCTTGATTATTTTTAAGCCTTTGGAATATCAGTATTCCAATACCTTAAATTAGGTGCTTTTCATCAAATTTTAACTACCTTAAATCATTCGCGTGAGGCACGTTGCCCCTTAACTAGGGCTGCCTCCCAGGACCCCGCTATGATTTGTTTATTAAAAATCATGTAGGGTTTTTCTCCAATAGACTCAAATGAATTTGGTAAACTTTCAAACCTTTTTGGTTAGCTTTGGCTAACTTGGTTAGCATAGAATCCCAAAGATCGATAACTTGTGAATTGCATCATAGCCATCACATCATGATCATTGTGTTTTGAGATGTCCTTGACATTTATTGAAATAGCATCCAATTCTTGTCAATCTTCAATTACTTTAAGAATTTGGAATTTAGTCCAAAATTCCAATACCTTAAATTAGACATTCTAATCACCTGGAATGTGATAAAATCTCCTCCATGTTGATGGTATTTGATTATATCAATCCTTTTGCTATTGCTTTTGACTTTGTTTTGTCTTGATTGTTTCATAAATGGATTCTCAACAAAGTGATCTCCCCAAAGAAACTCCACAAGAGCCAGTGGATTATGGTGAGCCACCCATTCGCTCAGCCGATTTGGGTGATATACCAATCCAAATAGAAGACGAGGGATTTGGTATGTCTAACCTTTTCACCACTCTAGATACAATGGTGGTTCCCAAAGAAGGTGGTTCAATTATATAGATGACTTCTTAGGAGGTTGACATGGTGCAAACACCTGAGGATAATCTTGCATCTGGCACCACAGTGCAATCTATTTAGAGAAGCAAAGATAATGAAGCTCCTATTAGAAGAAAGGCTAAAATAGCCAATGCTTCAGTTAGCCACCCTCAAAAAGTTTGAGGTGATATCATCCCATCCACAGATCCTTCCTAGAAATCTAATAAAAGGGAAGCCTTAGTATCAGAAAGATAGCCAAGGAATCCTCGGAAGCAGTGGTCTGCTGGAGATTCTTCTTCAAGGTCACCCACCAATCCCAAATCAAAGAGGCAATGCAAAATGACAATGGAAGGGGTGAGCAAAAATGATTTATCTTCTGAGGCTTGTTCAACACGCCTTCGTTTGGGTGATGTGGGTTTCCTCCCTTTTCAAGAAAGCAAAGGCCTTTTCTATTGGATGAGTGCAGAACTATGGAAAGCATAGTTCTTAGTTGATGGTAAATGTTGTCGGTATGGAGCCTTTCATCATAACTCCATGAAGGATTTTTGACTCGGTAATTGTTGCTCCTTTGTGGCAAGGCCTAACATCATTAGTATAAAGAAGGATGATGTCTTAGTCGAGCATTTGAAAAAGATGGCCTTTGCAATTGTGAACAAAGGTAAAAGTTCAATGGAGTATTCTTGGCACCTATTAATAATAGACCAGATCCACATTCCTATATAGTGGAAACTCCAAGGCAGGGGGCAACCTTATCTGAAGCTTACAGGCTACAAAAGAGGGGTGACTTCAAACAGTTCTGAGGCTTCTTATCTCCTCATGAGGATTTTCACTACTAGGCTCTGCATCTTGTTCCCATTCATGAAGGAGTGTTGATGAGTGTTCTATTATATGATGCAATCTTAGCCACATGTGAGGGGTTCCACAAGCACATACATGTTTTGGAAGCCTTCCTACAATTCTGGTCTCCGATCATGAATTCCTTCCTTTTTGCATGTGGTGAAATGAGTGTGACATTGTGGGACCTTCATGCTATGTGCGGACTGTTGATTATTGGGGAACCCTTTCATGAGTATGTTCCTTCAAATGAAGAGCATGCAAAGATTCTTGAGGTAAGCAACATCATTGCCATCCTAAGCAGCCTCAATAGAAAGAAGAAGGCAATGTTCTCTCTGAAGGATTAGGTTCAACTTTTTAGTCGTATCTCCAACCCAAATGCTTGGATAAACCACTACTTAGATTCAAATAAAGAGAGGCTTGCTGAAGATGACTAGGATTTTTGGATAGAACCTCAGAAACTTTATAAGATAACTCCAGTTCAAGAGTTAATTCTTTTCCTTATTTACTGGCTATCTGTGGTAATATGCCCTTCCTCTTCTTATATTTGCTGCATCAAATAGACTTCATTAGCATCAACCTACAAGCTTGCATCAGGCATAAGATTTTCCCTAGCTCCCCAAGTGCTCTCTGACTTATATAGGGGTTTTGGGGATTTAGTCTGAACCCATTAGGACTCATCAAGGGCATCACTTATTGTCCAATGCACTTTTTTGTCGGATGGATTGCACTCTACTTCCCTTGGCTATTCAGAATTGAAGAGCCGACACAACTTCCAAAGGAAGTCAGTATCTTGAGGAGATTTGCCCAAAGGCTAGTGGGCAATATTGGCTTTGAAATGGCTACTAACTGGTTGATGAAAATGCATCTTTCCTCTGATGGAATGTATCAGTTGGTACCAATATGTGAGGAAGTAGGCTACAATTTGTCACCTAAGTAGCAAGTTTCTGATAATCTCCTTGATTTCATTATGGCAATCCAATGTTGCTTATTGCCATCTCAAGATGGTGAGAAATTCCATGCAAAGCCGTATTATCCCCAGCCATTTGCTTGGTAGTTTGGTTTCGATTAAGAGGTGCCAGGTGATGTTCAGAACATTTCTTGGGAAAGATGAGAAGTTGGAGTTAGCATTTATAACTGGCATACCTACTGGCTTTGCTTCACTACTAACTTCCGAAAATGTGAGATATTCATCCTTGGAAGTCGAAGGCAAGCCTGTGCCACCCATGATTATGTGTGGTGGTACGGGATAACAGGAATGAGAGTTTGCAAGCCAAGTCCTCCAAAATGTTGGTAAGAGATATACCCACCTTGGGATTCTTCTATAGAATGTCAAGATAGCAAGCAATATCTCGCATATTGGCAGGTGCATGGTCTTTCAGTGCTTCCAACTAGACCATGGAAGACTTTTTGGATTGACATAGATCTCACTTGGCTAATTGAGCATAAATGGCCGTGGGGAATATCAATACCTCTACCTGGTAAAGCTTGACTAGATGAAGCAATTCCTGAGAGTCTAACCCAAACAATGCTGAGTTACACATGTGAAGAAAAAGACACATTTATGATATTTGTTTACTTCATCCCTTTATCTCTTCATGACATATTTTTCTCTTTTGACTTTAAATCTTTGCTCTCTTTTTTGTAGTTAAGAAGGCACTTCGCAAGGCATTAGATAAATCTAAATGATATGCTAAGGATGGTTTAGCCCGATATTTGGCAACTGGCCATAAAGTAAGGATGAGTAGCAAGAGCCCTCCACCAGTTGGGGATTCACATCCTATCCAAGAAGTGGAAGCTACCAAATCTGTGAAAGCTTCACAGAGGAAGTCAAAGGTGATAGAAACTGAAGTCACAAGAGCCTCTTCTCACTCCCACCATAGGAGAGCTCTTAAAGTGGCTACTACTTCAAAGAGATCCAGAAAGGGTGAAGCTAAGGTTGCAACTGGCCCATCCATTCGTCATACTACATGGGCTCAGGCATGCAAGGAAGCCACTCAACCTCCTTCACCTTCTGTGAGTGAAACAACATCTCATAGTTCTACCTTTGAGTAGAATGTTCCCCCTCATGTAGTTGAGAAGGCAGCGATTCCAGAAGAGGGAAAAATTCAAAGGCATTCCTCCCTGCATGCCCTTTCTGATCAACCCTCTACAGTATGCATAGAGGTTGAAGCTCAATCGACAGTGTTAAGTAAGAGTCTTGAACAATCCAGTGATATCCTAGATGTAACCCATGCATCACCTCAGATATGGGTGAATCCCTTTTCCACCTTATAGCGACAATCTTATGCTATTCTTGAGATTCACATTTGTGGCTCCATCTTCCATCACAAATGGTCATCTAGTCAATGTTAAGGAAGATGATGTCATGATTATAGAGGCTGAGCATGTCGAAGATGGTTCCAATCCAACCACTTACTATGAGGGTACTGAAGTGGAAACTGCTCTTGTCATTGTAGATGGATCTCAACGAAATGCCATCATTTCTATGGATATTGATTAGACTGTAATGCCCATTATAATTGAAGACTCTAATGCCATCATTAAAGTTTAAGAAGAGGGAATAATGCCCCTAGTACTTGTTCTTTCTAGCCTGAAATATTTTTCACCTCTGATTTGATGCATTCCTTATCCATGACTCATGTTATCATTCCTTTTGCTTTGGATAGAGAGGATTATTTGAATCTACTTAATGAGATAAAAGAGAACCTTAGTATTTTAGTGAACTTCTTGAGAATTACCACGTCAGCAAGTTCATTAAAGAAAACCTTGGGTAATTGCCAGAGGAAGATGAATATGATTGGGTCGAGTTGGGGATATCTCTCATGCCTTCCCTTCATCCTTGAGAAACTGGATAGCTTCTATGATGAGTGGCTCCATTTGGAAGGTGAAGCTAAGCTAAGGACTCCACTTCCCTGATTTTTGCTATGGAAGTTGAACTAACCACTGTGCAAAATACATTGGTTTTCAAGCTTTCCAAACAACTATTTGCTACTTCCTGAGAGGCAAGTCTCCAGTAGGGCGTTATGACCCTCAAAGGTGCAAAGGTCATGATTGAAAAATGATTCCAAGAGCTTTGGGAGGAATACTAACAACTAGGGGAGTAGTTAGCTCTTAAGGAGCACCTTATAGCTAGGTATGATGAAGAGCTGACCCAGGAGAGTGAAATCCTTTAAGAGTTGAATGTTGTGATCAACTATGTGCAAGAGCAGAAATGCATTCTGAAGAAGGACCTCACTTCTTTATAGTCATCCAAGATAGAATATCCTTAAGCCATAGAAGTATTGACAACTTGGAGGGATGATTTTGCACAACTAAAAGACAATTTATTGCCCTTGTTGATAAATTTGAGGGATACTGAGTGGTCCTTGTAATTCTTGTTTTATACTAATGAAATCACTTTTTGCTTGATCTCCTCATATTGTTCTTATTTATGTCTATTCTCAACATAATAATGCTTTCATCTTTCTTGCAAACTAGGTCCCTTAAAAAAATGTTTGCAAGAATTAAGAAGGGGGAGCAATGCCCCCAGTGATTACAACCTTCCAGTTTATGCATAGTAACACTTTAGAAAATATTTGCAGGGATTGGGAAAGGAGGAGAAAATGCCCCCAGTGTTTACTCTCTTTTGGCTCATGCATAGTAACGCTTAAGGAAATGCCTACTGATAGGTAATTCTACTATACCATTACTATTTATAATTCGATATGAACCATTGGCATAAGCCTCTTGAATGACATAAGGGTCTTCCCAATCGGGCTCAAATTTACCGATTAATTTGCCACCCACCATTAGCTCTATCCTTAGCTTAAGGAATAAATTTCTTGGGTGAAATGCTTGATGCTTAACTAACCGATTATATGCCTCATCCATGCAAGCTTGGTATAACTCAATCCTTTGCTTAGCTTATAATTGCTTTTTGTCCAAAGCATCAAGTTCCTCAAACTGCAATTTGGCTTGTTAATCTGTTGTCAACCTTGAGTGCGTTATGACTCTCAGCGATTGTAATTGCACTTCTAAGGGTAAGACCACATCTGCCCCAAATACCAAAGAGTACAGAGTTGCATTCATTGTTGTGTGGCTAGTGGTATGATAAGCCCAAAGCACCTCTGGCAATTTGAGATGCCAGTCTCGCTTATTCTTATCTATCATTCTTCTCATGATTCTCAAGATATCCTTATTGAATGTTTCCGCTTGGTCATTCCTTGTAGATGATATGGTGTAGAGAATACATTTTTAATGCCTTACTTTCGACAAAACCTCTCCATTTCTTCATTCTTAAATGGCGTGCCATTGTCCATATAATCTAGTACAGACTACCATATTGATACAGATCTTATATTTGATAAACTTGGTTACTTCTTTATCTCTTATATGAGTCATCTTTCACTCATTGGGAGAAGGAATTGGTTGCTGCTAGGATATAGACATATTCCTTGGAAGACAGAGGGTTGATTGGATCGATGATATCGAATCCCCACCATGCAAACAACCAAGAGATGCTTGAGGGTACCAGTTCTGAAGGTGGCACATACCGAATATCTCCATGAAGCTAGCATTGGAGACATGATTTGGCAAATTGCAATGAGTTTGAGACCATATAGGACAATAGCAGCATAGGCATTTAACTCGTCTATATAATCTTTAACCAGATGGATGCTTGCCACATTCACTAGAATGTGCTTGCATGAGTGCATATTGAATCTCTTCATTATTAAGACATTGGAGCCAGAGTCTTTCATATGCCTAGTGATATAGTGTATTATTGTAATACACATATCAAGTAGCTCTTTTTCTTAAAGCTAATCTTTCCTGCAAGTTTTTTGGGAGGATTTCATATTGCAAGTAGTTGATGTATGGGGTTCGTCAATCATCCGCCATTAGTTCCATGCAGGTTATACATTCCACTTACATAGTAGTATCCTCATCATATGAGTCAAGAATGTGGCTTCATTACTTAACTTTGACAATGACTTCTTCACATCCAACAATAGCTAAAGTAGTTACCAAGTTTACTAAAGCATCAAGAATGGTATTCTCGGCACTTGGAATATGCCCATTGCTGACTTGAAAAAGCTAATCCAATAGCCCTTGCTCGATATCATAATATTGGCATAAACTGGGCTGGCAAACTTTATATTCAATGGTTAATTATCAGACCACCAATTCAGAATCACCAAATATGTATAATTTTGTAATTCCAAAGTTAAAGGCGATCTAAAGTCCTAAGACCAGTGCCTCATATTCTGCTTCATTATTGGTGTAATTCCTTCCCGAGTAGAAGGAATATGGAAAGATGTCTTTCTGAGGTGAGATGAAGACAATTCTAATGTTAGCACCGATAGTTTTGGCAGCACCATGGAAGTACATTTACTAGGAAATGTTGATTTGGGCAATGAATAATTTCTCATCTAGCAAGTTTCTTGCGCAATGACTTCTCCATTGACTGGGTGCGCTACCAAGAAGTAATCCAAGACTTGTCTTTTAACCACTTTTCACAAGATAAAGGTGATGTCAAATTCTAATAATAATAATGACTACTTTGCCAACTGTATCAATAGCATGGGATATGTGATCAAGAACTTGAGTGGATCTACCTTAAAAATTAACTAGATCTCACGAGCGAGGAAATAATACCTTAACTTTTGAGTTGTAAACACCAAGGCAAGACATGTCTTTTCAATCAGAGAATAATTACATTCCACATCGATTAACCTACGACTAAGGTAATACAATACTTGCTCCTTACCGTCTTGATTTTCTTGTGTGAGCAATGCCCCCAGTGATTGCGTACTTGTGGAGATGTATAAAATAAGTGGTTTACCCTTAGCTAATGTAACCAAAATTGGTGGGTTGCAGAGCAATTCATTGATGGTATCGAAGGCTTTTTAGCAAGCTTCATCCTAAACATAGGCTACATCTTTCTTTAGTAGATGATGAAATGGCTGACCTCTTCCTGCTAAATTGGCAATGAATCTTTTGATATAAGATAGCTTACCTTGCAAGCTTCTTAGGTCATCTATGTTCCTTGGGGGAGGCATAGTTTTGATCGCCTTTGCTTTTTGTGGGTCCAATTCGATTTCTCGATGATGGACAATGAATCCCAAGAACTTGCCTAACTCCAAATGCGCATTTGAGTAGGTTCATGCGTAGCTTATTTTTCCCGAGCCATACAAAGACAGTGTGTAGATCCTCGATGTGTTGATTAACATGTTTGTGAAGCATGTCATGAAAAATAACTTGCATAACTCTTTGATAAGTAACTCTTGCATTCTTTAATCCAAATGGCATAACTTTATAGCAAAAGATATCCATCAAAGTGCGAAATGTGGTAGATGTCTCGTCTGCCAATGCCATCTTGATTTAGCTGTAGCCAGAGTAGCTATACAGAAATGAGAATATGTCATAAAGCTATGTGCTAT
Source organism: Pouteria campechiana (assembly GCA_036873735.1). Taxonomy (NCBI): domain Eukaryota; kingdom Viridiplantae; phylum Streptophyta; class Magnoliopsida; order Ericales; family Sapotaceae; genus Pouteria; species Pouteria campechiana. Next base: position 47,476 of record JAYJMB010017582.1, read on the forward strand.
CGATAAGGAGTTTCATCTGTGGCAATGGGAACTCATCTTTCAGACATGCTTCATTGAGATTGCGGAAATCAACACAAATTTAGATTTGCTCATTCTTTTTCTTTACTCGGACAACACAGGAGATCCATCTCGAGAACTTGATTTCATGGATGAAGTTGGCTTCTAGCCACTTATTAATATTATTAATGATTTGTGGCTCCAAGTCAAGTCTGAACTTCCTTGGTGCTTGCTTCACTAGCCGCTTGCTTGGAGAAATATGCAAAGAATGCATTGCAATATCCGGATCTAACCTAGGATTTTAGAGTATGTCCATGCAAAGACATCTTTGAATTCCCTGAGAAGATTCATCATTGATTGCTTTTCCCATTCTGGTAAGGATTTGGTGATGAAGGTAAGGCACCTATCTTCATCTGTACCCAAGTTGAACTCTTCAAGCTCATCAATTGTTGGCTGTCCACCAACTTCTAAACCTGGCAGAGCTACACTGCAAGTTATTTCTTCTAAGGAATAACTAGAGTCACTATCTTCTTCTTCCTTTAAATGGTCAAAGTTTGGTTCATGATCGAACTCATGTGCATTTTCATCATGAGTCTCACTCACAGTTTTTGACTCTGAATTGAATTGATGGGTCATCAACAACTTCTTTGTCATCTGTATCATTAGGTCTCTTTGAATTTTCTTCTAGTTCTCTTTCATCAGACTCAAATTCTTTCTCTTTTGTTAATACATGGTGAGAGGTAGAAACCATATAGTAGTATGCAATTGTTGATGATGAGTTCCCATCAGTTGAAGTGGTGTAAACTAACAGGTTGCACCTTTCTTTTCTTTTGGCTTCTTTTTCTTTGGTCTACCTCTCTTCCTTCTTCCTTTTTTACCTTTGATGCCTTTTTTAGCATCTAAAGGGTGCCTATGCTATCAATCTCTCTTCTCTAAAAACATGAGAGATTCTCCAAGACAATAAACATGTTGTTGCCCAAGCATTCATCTTGGGAAGGAGATTGTCTTCTTCCCATTGCAATATGCTTTCTAGATGGTAACTTCCATCATTTTTCTCTTGGGCAGTCAACCTATGGATTGACCTCTTGTTAGACTTTTCCTTGTTTATCAGCTTTCTCCCAGTTTGTATAGTAGGCTAAAAGTAGCTTTTGGGAGCCTTGCTTAGCGAATTCATCCCGGAGCTATCAATGGGTTTAGGATTAAAGGGAGCTCCAATTTGCCTCTCCTTGATTGGCTTTGGGAGGTTAAGATTGCAACCTTCTCTCTCTTCTGAATAGGAGAAAATGTTTGTGTAATCCTAGCCTTAAAGGAGTATGAAGCAGTGCCAAAGACAAGTTCATCTCCAATAATTCTAGGAGCATGAAGAGAAACAAGTTTTCTCTTCTACCTCCAACAATTCTACTTTTCTCAACCTCATTGTTGCTAGAGGTTGGGACAGTAGAAGCAGCCTTAGGTGCTATTGGAGTAGCCTTGGATGAGGAAGGAATTAAGGCAATAATGCCCTTTTATAGATAACTGGTGCCAAGCAAGTTAGCACTATAGTAAAGGCATGAGAGACACTCCTATCAAAGTTCTGTGGGGAGTTGATGGTGAAGCCATCAACTGGCAAGAATCCAAATGCAAGTGATGTTGCTATTGGAAGTGATTTCTAAAAAAGAGAGAGAGTGAATGCGAAAACAACTGAAGATCTGTTAAGACCAAAAGAAGAGCATAGTCAATTTCATGAAAATTAAGATCTCCATGATGCATTTGCATTACTTTTTCTTAAAGATAAAGGGTAGGATGTTTCATGTTGGGTTCACCATTATTGTAACAAGTATGAAAAGAAGAACTAAAATAAAAAGTAGAACAACATGAACATTTATCATTTGATGGAATAAATTAAATAATTTTTATTTTTTTATATTGATGTCCTCAATTAATTACACTTACTATATACATCAAAAAATTGCATATTCACATCTCAGACTGCAAGTGGTCTTAATTACATCTCCATAATGGGAGAAAATCTTTGATTAAAAGAAAAAGTATAATTCATCTTAGAGACCCAAAAATAAAATAAAGTCTCTCTCAAAATAAATGTGTGCTATCTTTGGGATCGCCGAACACATTGTGAAGGCTTGATATTTAGGAGATCGCCTTAAGTCAATAGGCGGAGAGGATGACATAAATTTAGACTGGGTTGCTAGACACTTAGTTAACTTAAAGAATGAACATTTTGATACAATTGGTTTGTCCCGAATGGAATCAAAATTGTGTAATTTCTATTATTTAAACTATAAGAAACATTAAAGACAATGGGTGGTTTGCAACCCAATTAGTATATCCCAAAAGGACTCAAGACTAGGTGATCTGTAGTATGTTTAGACCTAAAAGAGACCAGAAGAAAATAGGTGACCTAGGTTTGATTTAGCTCTCTCACATTGCCCATGAAAAGCTTAGGAATAGTGTAACCAGGATGATTGAGTTTAGCTCAGCTCTCTCAATTGCCTATAAGAAGCTTAGGTAAAATGGGACTAGGATAATTTGGTTTAACTCGGCTCTCATAATTGCCCATGAAAAGCTTAAGAAGAGTGGGACCAAGATGATTGATTTTAGCTCAACTCTCACAATTAACCATGAGAAACTTAGGAAGAGTGGGCCAAATTGATCGAGTATGGTTAATTTGAAATGGTTTTGATAAAGTTTGACTTGGTGAGTCATGACTCAATGACCCAATCGTAGACTTAGGTTTTTGAATGATTGGATGAGTGGTGTTTACTAAGGTTTGACTTGGTGAGTCATGACTCAGTGACTCGATCCTAGACTTAGGCTTTTTGAGTAACTAGATAAGTGGCATTTTTCAATATCCCGTAGAAAACTAGAAGTGGGTGATCTCTATTATTTAACCTATGAGAGATAGAAGGTCCAAGTCACAAGCGATATACTCATGGTGGTTGAACTGGGTTCACTAATTGATATTAAGCCTAGTCATGATGAAATTAAGCTTAACTGCAATTAATTCTAGTGATAATGATTAACACTAATTAAGACTACCAAATTATCTTATTTTAGAAGAGTAGGTGGGTGCATGCCATCATCTCCATAATTCATGAGCCCCACCTCTGTGCGGGACCCACTTGGTTACCATTCCACTAATGGGTTCCTCCAGACTTAAGTTGCATCCATAGAATGGCCATCTCCAAGAGTTCATCACCGTAGGTGGAGATTAGACACCCTTGAGTCTCTCAAGCATGGACAAATGAAGTCATTTTTAAGTTTACATTTGGAGAGTTGACATCACAACACTCTCACCCAAGTCATCTTCCCTAAATAGTTGAGTTCAGGCCTCCATTAATAGAGTTGCTCTCAACCTATACTTGTCTAAAAAACCCATTAATGGGGTATGAGTTTTATCCTTTTGTGAGAGTTTAAGCCCTTTAAGCTTCATTGCCTACAAAGTATACAAGCTTTTAGAGTTTAAGGTTTGAATCCTTACTCTCCAATGACTGCCATGAACATCCATCTCCAAACCCACCACATCATGAGAGAGAGAACTCACTATGCCCCATGGCAAAGCTTGGTTTTAAACCTCAAGTGGGCATGGCTACCATTAGAGAGCAATGACGACTAGCCTTGTGGGGAAAAAGACTCCTCTAGCTGCTCCAAGCTTTTCTAATTGCTGCTAGGTGAAGAAGAAGATGATCCTTTGGGAATTCATGTTAAATGTGTTGGTCCTATTCAGATGGTGACTCAAGAGGTGGGGCGGGGTGAATTAAGTCTTTAAAATTTTTGGCCAAATAAAGATTAAAGTACAAGGATAAAGAAAAGATTGATAACACATCAAACTTAGACTAGTATTTTTATAGTGGTTTAGCCCTTCGCTTGGATTCCTACTCCACTTCTCTTAGTTATCCTTTTCTATTAAACTCAGGTTCCATTAACACCTTCTTTGATCAGTAACTTCCTAATCTAACAAATACACCTATTGGTTTCCAAGCTCACCAACTAACTTACACAAATACCAAGCAAGTATCCTACTTGCTTTCGCTATACAAAGGCAAGTTCTTAACTTGCAGAGATATGTAGAAATAAATGTGTGCAAGTATTAATACCTTTAGCAAGCTGATTTTGTATGAAGTTCAAAAGCAATAAACACAGTTAATATAAAAATAAAGCAGTAAGATTCAATCTCAAAAAGTAGTTGAATTGATGACTTTGACTACTTCTTTGAATGAATTGTAGTGGAGTTGAAATCATGGAAAAAAAGCCTTAAAGACTTAGTAAATGTTCTCTCTTGTTTTTCAATATGATCTCCTTGATCTCTTCATCTTACTTAACTTCTTTTATATTAAAACCTCTCACTTTCTCTGTTGTGGTAGGTGAGAAACATTTAATGCAAAGAAACGTTCAAATTTAAGACTATTGTACTTTTCAACAAGGTTTCGGAGTCTATGAATCAACATCAGATCCTTCGAGCTTCTAAGTAATATGAAATTTTTTCACAGCTCACAGAAGTCATCATCTCTTCGGATGCACCAAAGATGTGTTTTGGAGGCACCGAAGATGTGTTTCAGAGACTCCAAAGCATAGTGACAGCAGTGACTTGTGTCAGGATCATGGAGGCTGACTCCAAGTGATTATTCTGTGACTTCAAGAGAACTAACTCTGAGTCCAAAGTGCTTTTCATCTAACTCTGACAAGTTGTGTTCTCTAAGAGTGTTCTATTAACTCTGAAAGCTCTCATCGTGGTCTCTGAAATGCCCTGTCGACTCCAGAGTACTTCACTTAAACCCGAAGCTTGTGAGTCGTAACTCGAAAGTGTTTTAACTGTCTCTAAAGATTCTAAGTTCGTGACTTCGAAGCAAATCGATTGACTCCAAAGTGATTCAACAACTCTGAAATGATTTTTCTCTATCTTCAAAGTGCTTAAGTGGCTCCGAAGCATTTTTGTTGAATCCGAAGCTTGTGAATTCATGAACCCGAATGAATTTTCCTTTATCTCTAAAGTTCTCCAATGGCTTCAAAACACCTTTACTAATCCGAAGCTTTGACTTTGTGACTTTGAATGATTTTCCCTTTGTCTCCGAAGTGTTTAAGCAACTCTAAAGGTGAACTTTTAAACCCGAAGTTAACTGTGAAGCTTCCTTGAAAACTTTAAACTTTCTATTTTTTATTTTAAATATCTATAATTTATATAGTTAGATTTCTTGAGTATTTACTTGGTTTCTTCCCCTTTCATCATGAAGATTATTCTCAAGAATAGTTTGAAAAAATATTTCTACAAAATGCTTAAGAATGAATTATTAGTACCTTAATGTTTAACTCATGTCTTTGCTCATCATCAAAACATGGCTGATTAAGAATGTTTATCATCAAAATCAAGCTATTTAAGAGTGTATGTTCAACATTCTCCCCCTTTTTGATGATGACAAAACATTAAGTGATACACCTTTCAAACCTTATCTAACAATGAATTTAAAGGCATGAGTTTCAATAAAATTCTATTAATTTAGTGCAAATCCCCTTGATAAGGGCACAAAATTTTGAATATATTTCAAACAAAAAATTTATACATTTTAATACATTTTCTTTCCCTTTTTGTCATAATAAAAAGGTAGAAAGAAACAAAATGAATTTACATATCCAGTCATGAACAAAATGTATTACAAATAGAAGTAATGACATAAAAGAAATGTACATCAGAGAGATAGTAGGAAAGAAAAAAAATTATAGAAGTAGCAAAATCAGCGGGATGGTTCGAGTTTTCTCTTATAAGTTTTAGAGAAGTGTTCAAGTTTAGATTGAGAGATTGATGGTTTTGGAGATGACTTGGGTCTTTTTGGTGGAGGAGGTGGGTTGAAAGATAGATCCTTTGGGATTGTAGATGGTGGTTCATGAGTATAAGCTATGGGTCCATAGTTAGAGACATAAATTAAATTAATATGTTCTCTAAATTATGGATCCAGCAACTCAGGAAAGGATACAGGAGTCCCTTTTAAGAGGGCTTCTGTATTGGCATTCATTCTGGTAGTGTACTCTTGATGGTACATGGTAATTCGACAGAGAGGAGCCTTTTGTGTTCCTTTGGAGGTGGAATTCTTAGCTTCCTCTTAGGCTTTGAAGAAGATGGCTGGGTTGAAGGTTTTGATTTTAGGATAGTAGGTGGTTTTCTAGGAGTTTTGGCTTTGGTAGAAGGGGTTGGAGTTGGTTCAGGTGAAGAGGATGGTTGAGAATATCTTGTCTTAAGCCCGTATTGAATGGATGTATCATTGAGCTGAGGATATACAAGAGGAAGATTATTAGCAATTGCTTGAAGATTGGCATTTGAGTAATATGTAAACTCTTCCTCAGTAAGGAAAATATTATTGAAAGGTCCTGAGGGAGATGGAAATGTATTTTTGAGCGTGCTTGATGTTGGGTGTAAGTGAAGAAGTTTCTCAGAATATCTTTGAAGGATTGACTCATTATCAGGAATTTGAATTTTGTGGTCCTTTGGAGTCAATAGAGAATTAGGAAGAAGTTGAATCCTATGAAGAATGTTAGAATCCTCTAGTTCTGAGAATGATAGTTCCTAAGGGGATAAAATGATGGATTGATAAAGAAACATCCTAACAATGTCAGAGTTGATTTCTGATTTACTCTCAAACTCAAAAAACTTCATCCTGATTGGATTTTAGATACGAATAAGAATGCTAGGATTGTTATCAAATGATTTTGGAGGAGACTGTGGAGGACTTTGTGGAGGAGTTGGAGGTCTTCTCCACTCTAGATAAATCAAAGGCATGCCCCATTCTAAAAGAATTTCTTCAATCCATTCAAAAATTACTTCTCCTGAGCGAATAAGAGTAAATAGGGTCCAGTCCAACCATATTACTAGCCATGGGAAAGAAAATACATTCTAGGCAGAGGTACTATGATGGAATACTTTCCACATCTAACAATAGCTTAACATGGATTGACTTTAGGAGTTTGAACAAATGGAGGCTGTGATGGAGGAGAGGGTGAAGCAATTTTAGTAGGTTCACTCTCAGGTTGAGCAACCTTTGGAATTGCAAGAGATGATGAATGAGGAGAATGTGTAGGCGAAGACATCACTATTATGGGAGAATTTGTGCGAAATGAAGAGAAATGGATTGAAGGTGGAGAAAAGTGAGTTAGAGGTGGAGAGAAATGAGGATGATAAGTTTGGCCTCTGAATAACTCTACTAGTGATTGTAGAGAGTCAAGTCGTCGATTATTCTTATCAGCTCTCAAGATCATGAATGACATGGCATAGTTTATTCTTTGATCCATTGTGTTCATCTGAAGAGCTAGAGTTGACGATATGTTTTCAGAGTTAGTTTTCTAGGTAGTGTGGAATGGGTTGTGGAGCGGGGATTGATGGTTAATGAGTGGCTCTTATGGATGATGGAGATCTGATGGGAGTGAAAGAAGGGGTGGTTATTGCTGCTACTATTTCTTTTTCCCTTCTTAAAATCTCTTCTGACTCCTCTATTCTAATAAATCTTTCTTTTTCTCTTAGAGTCTCTATTTTTTCCTATTACAAATTCTCCTCTTGTTGTTCTTTCTACTTCTTCTTCTTTTTCTAGTCTAGATCTCTTTAGTTGTACTGCTTTTCCTGGCTTTTGATCCAGCCTTTTGAAGTTTTCTTGAATCCTATTCTCTTCAAAGTCTTTTCATCAATGGTGTCTGAGTCTCTTGGAGGTTCTTTGTGTTCCTTAGACAAATTTACTCCCACTTTCCTTATTAGCTTGGTTGGAGCCATTCCATAAGGGAGAGGGAATCTTTAGGGCTCTTGACATAGATATGATCTGACATTAGTTTTGCTAGATCCACTCTCTTCCTATTCTTGAGAGCCCACAATTTTCTTCCATCCTTTTTTGATACAGCTCCTGTGGCTACTTTTCTTGGGTAGATATTGTTTATGACAATCTTATAAGCTAATTTGAGATTTAAACTTAGATGGCTAGAGTGAAGATAATTTTCTCTTTCATCTATTTCTACTCCTACCAAATCTGAAAACAATCTTTGTCTAGTAGGTCATTCTAGTTCAGCTTCTACTAAAGGAAGATTAAAACATCTTCTCAAACTCTCTGTGGATACATTAATTTCTACTTTTCCAATCCATGATCTCTTTGTTCTGATATTAATGTTGAATATTAGAGCTCTTATAAGTCTTAGATAGAAATAATCATGGTAGCTTACATACTCCATCCATCATTGCTATTTGAACCATTCACATATATCCAATTTCATACCATTTTCTCCGAAAACATCAAAATTGAAAACTCTTCCTTTTATAATCTTCCTATCATGATATCTTTCCATATACCTAGAGTAATTAGACTCATTGGTGAGAAATGTTACTTCAAGTATATTTGTTTCATGTCTAACTCTCTTAGTTGCTCTCTGTTCCGGATAATCTTCTCTTTCCTTTCTCTTTCCATTTTTCGAGTTGGTGGTTCCCTTTGTTCTCACCATTTTAGTAGAAGAGGATTGGGTTTTGGATGCTATGAGCGTTTCTAGACTAAGATGGGAAGACTAATTGCAGATGATGTGATGGAGAGATTGGTTGAAAGGAGGAGTTCGAATCAAGCGGGAAGATGAAGGGTTTTCTCTAAAAGGGGTTTTTTGGATGCTTGATAAGAGGGGTTTTAGGTTTTTGGAGGTCTTCGAATAGTTAAATAGGGTTTTAGGATTTTAGTTTGTTTGAAACATTAAAAACTTTAGCTTTCGGAGGATCCAAAATAAGTAAATGCGATCTTCGGAGGCAAAAATTGTTATGTTGCAATGACTCCAAAGCTTTATTTTGAAGGCGACATTGTTCAGATTATTGCATGATTTTGATGACAACAAAACTTTTCTTAGGACTTGATTTATGCTAATGATGCTTCTAGTATAGAAAGTTTGAAATGTAGAAAGATATTTTTGAAATTTGAGTGCCTTATTAGAATATCATTTATGAAAGCATGTAGATCTTAATATAAGTCTAGAAGGGAAATCATATTGATCCATATTACTTTCAACCTTGTTTATCATACCTTGGATCATGTGTTAAAAGTGCTTTAAAGAGATATCTTCTTGAATAAAAAAGAATGAGTGCTTAAATGAGCTTATAGATACAAAATCATGATTACATATCCATGCTTTACAACTTATGCAAATTAGATATGCATAAATTATATTATGATTTACAATAAAAAAATATGATGAAAAATGTTAAGCTAACAATGTGGCAAAAGTGCAAAAATTTTCAAGTTCAGGTTCGCTGCCATAGTAAATTTATTATAATAAAATGCTATAATTCTGCTACAATGACAGATGAAGTGTAAAGTTATAGACGAACATAGAGAGGAAGTCTACTATAGTGCTGCTACAGTGAAAGATGAAGTGAATTGTCTAAGACAAAGTTTGTCTAAGATCAAGTAGAAGACAAAGTGAAAGATAAAGTTGTCTAAGTCAAAGCAACAGATGAAGTGAAAGATGAAGTTTGAAGTAACAGACAAAGTGGAAAACGAAGCTCAAATTACAGACGAAGTAATTGACAAATTGCTATAATAAATTGCTATAGTGATCTGCTACAGTAACTAATAGATGAAGTAGAAGCAACAAACGAATAGCTACAATGATCTGCTACATTAATGATGCTACAATAACTCTGCTATAGTGCAACAAACAAAGCTTCATTAGTAAATGAAGTAACAGGCAAAGAAATGCAGTGCTACAATGATATGCTACAGTAATTAGCAGACAAATATTCATTTGCTACTTATTCCAGACGAAGTGAAGCTACAGTGATTTGCTATAGTAATGGTGCTACATTAAAAATTGCTATTTTCAAATATGTTAGAGATTTAATACTCTGCAAAAAGCTTTCCACTTTGATGCAATCATCTTTTTTTTGTCAAGAACGAGGTTGTAGACTTTCCAACAAATTAACAGCCAATCAGAAGATAATGCATTTCAACGAGAGAAAACCTTAAACATTCTACATTAATGCTACTCATCTACCTCTATTCTATGCATTCAATGGAACTCATCTTCTCCAACGGTTAGATTTTTGAGAAGAGCCATTAAAGGAGATATGCTAGGATGCTTCAAAAGGGAAGAAGTTGAAGAATAGAAAGGGATAGAGTCTAACACCTTCCACAAATCTTTGCATCCCTAGGCCAAGAGATTTAACCTTCAAATATCATTCAAGAGATTCATTTTGTTTATCTATTCAAGGCCTACTTCAATATATCCAAGGGAGATCTTATGTGCTACAAAGAGTTACTTAAAGATCAAGTTCTCCCAAAGGATCATCCAGGAGCTTGAGGGTTTTAAGTGACAAAGGCAAATCTATCAATGAGGAACTCATTCAAGTCCTCCAAGTGTTTGTACTCTAAGTGTTTTCACTCCAAGTGCTACAAAGATCAGAGAGCTTCAATGCCACATAAACACTATATCAATGGAGTTCAAAATTACTGTAATGTGCTTAACGTGTTATCATTTTATTTGTGCTATAACATTGTGTACTCATTAGCCTAAACAGAGGCATATTCATGTACACAAAATACCTATAAAGGTAGAGTTTCTGGTTAGCTCATGAAACTATACTTATGCCCCCTAGAGCTAGAATCTAGAAGGGCTTCGAGGATACCAGTTTATGTCCCCTAGTGCTAGAATTTAAAAGACTTATTTACGCCCCCTAGAGCTAGAATTTAGAAGAGTGTCGGGGACACTATTGTATTTCCATTGTACGGGATATAGTGGAACTCAAAGCAAAATGAGTATGTGTTCTTAGAAGAGTAGATGTAGGGTTCCCAAACCACTATAAAATCATGTTGTTTGTGTGTATTAGTTTACTCGCTTTATCCTTCATGCACTATACGGTCTATCATTCACTTTACATCACACCATACACAAGCACGAAAAGAGGGAAATGGTCTAATAGTAAGCAATAAATTTTTATATACCCAATTTACCCCTCCCCACTTGAGTTAAGCCATACTTTGGGTACCAACAGGCATAGCCTATCGGAGGTAATGAAATGGTTATGTAAGAGAATGGACTTCGGAGGCTCCAAAATTTTATTTTGGAGGCTACGAAATAGTGTTGAATTGTTATCAGAGTTAGGATTGACTTTTAGAGGTTTTGAGATCTTATTTTTGGAGGCATGATAGATCTTCGGAGGGTCCGAAGGATATTTTAGAGGCTTTGAAAATGATGCTACTTTTCCGATTTGTTCTTTTGTGCATTCTTTAAGTGGAATAATCAATAAGGAATATATATTTCATCATATAGATGTTCTATTAATTTTAAGTAAAGCATTTAGATCTAAAATACCTAATTCTTTTCTTAACTTACTAAATCCATCTTCTGGTAGAGATTTAGTAAAGATGTCTACTAATTGATTTTCAGTAGGCAAAAATTCTAAATATATGTCATGATTTTGAACATGACCTCTAATAAAGTGGCGCCTAATTTCTATATGTTTTCTTCTGAAATGCAAAATTAGATTCTTAGTCATACCTATAGTACTAGTGTTGTCATATCTTATAGGGATATCAACAAAATTAAGACCAAAATTATTTAATTATTGTTTCATCCAAAGGATTTGAGCACAGCAACTGCCAGCTGCAACATATTTTATTTCAGCAGTTGATAATATAACAGATGTCTATTTCTTGGAAAACCATGATATGATCATAGTTCCTAGAAACTCACAAGATGCTGAGGTACTTGTTTTGTCTACTTTATATCCAGGAAAATCTGCATCTGAGTACCTTACCAAATTAAAATCAAAACTTTTTGGACACCACAAATCGAGCCTTGGTGTGTTTAAAAGGTATCTAAAGATTCTTTTTAAAGCAATTAGGTAAGACTGTCTAGGATCTGACTCAAATCTAGCATGCATATAGACACTAAATATTATATCTAGTCGACTTGCAGTCAAATATAATAATGATTCTATCATGCTTTTATAGAGTTTATTACATATTAATTTACCGCTTTCATCATTGTCCATCTTTATTAAAGTGCTCATAGGTGTTCCATATCTTTTACCATATTCAATTTTGAATTTCTTTAGAACTTGTTTTGTATATTTGGCTTGGTAAATGAAGATTTCTTTCTTTTCATGTTTGATTTGTAGTCCCAAAAAGAAGTTGAGTTCACCCATCAAGCTCATTTCAAATTCTTTCTGCATAGTCTACGAAAACTCATGGCAATGATTTTCATTAGTTGCACCAAATATTATGTCATCAACATAAATTTAAACTATAAGTATGTCTTTCTTCACATGCTTAATGAAGAGAGTGGTATCCACTTTTTCCCTTAAAAAACCTTTTTCAATCACAAATTTGCTTAGCCTCTCATACCAAGCTCTAGAAGCCTATTTCAAACCATAGAGAGCTTTCTTAAGTTTAAAGACATGATTTATACAACAGGGATCTTCAAACCCAAGGGGTTGTTCCACATATACCTCTTCATAAATGAAACTATTCAATAATGCACTTTTTACATCTATTTGATATAGCTTGAAATCCATTTATGATGCAAATGCAAGAAGCATTCTAATGACTTAAATCCTTGCAACAAGAGCATATGACTCTTCAAAGTCAATATATTCTTCTTGACAATACCCCTTTGTAACTAATCTTGCCTTATTTCTCACCATAATTCTTGATTCATCCAGTTTATTCCTAAAGACTCATTTTGTTCCTACAACAGATTGATGGTTTGGTCTTGGAACAATAGTCCACACATCATTTCTTTTAAATTGTTCCAATTCTTATTGCATAGCTAAAATTCAATTTTCATCTTCCAATGCTTGATCTATGCAAGTTGGTTCTAATTGAGAAATAAAAGTAGAATTGCCACATATTTGGTGATAGGATGATCTCTTTCTAACTTTATCGATGACATCACCAATTATTTGGTTTTCTGGATGAGCATGCATAAACCTCCAATCTTTGAGAAGAGATGAGTTACCCTCCTCATTTACCTCTATTGTGGATGGTTTAGCTTCATCCATCATTGTCTCTGATAGTAGACCTTCTACTTGTTTATCTTATAATCTCAATTTCTCTACTCTTATTTGAAGGTTATCTATCTCATCATCAAAATTTCTCTTCGTGGAGTTAGATTATTCATCAAATTTCCCATGGATGGATTCCTCTACTATCTTAAGTCTCAAGTTGTACACTCTAAATGCCTTGCTAACAATGGAATAACTTACAAATATGCCTTGATCAGATCTGCTATCGAATTTTCTAAGGTATTCTTTGCCATAGTTAAGAATAAAGCACTTACAACCAAAAGTATGAAAATATGAAATATTTGGCTTCTTGCCATAGTAAAATTTAAATGGAGTTTTGTTGAGTATGGATCTAGCAAAGATTCTGTTAATAATGTAGCATATGGTATTCATTGCTTCAGATCAAAAATACTATGGGAGGCTGTATTCCCTCAACATTGTCCCTCAACATTGTCC
>JAYJMB010017582.1:61031-138313 GCA_036873735.1 Pouteria campechiana
CATATGGTATTCATTGCTTCAGATCAAAAATACTATGGGAGGCTGTATTCCCTCAACATTGTCCCTCAACATTGTCCTTGCCATCTCTTGCAAGGATCTTTTCTTCCTTTCTACTACTACATTTTGTTGGGGTGTTTTTGGTGCAGAGAAAGTTTGAAGAATTTCATTATTTTCACAAAAATCAGTGAATCTATGATTTTCATATTCTCCACCATGATCACTCCTTATGACAACAATATGAGAACTTTGTTCATTCTGTACATGTTTGGTAAATACTTCAAAGAATCAAAAAGCTTCATCTTTGGATGCTAGAAACATTACCCAGGTAAATCTACTAAAGTCATCCACAATGACATATGCATAACTAACTAGTATAGAAAGCTCTCATATTGTTTACCTGGCTATAAAGTTGTGTCAAAATGTCAATTCTATTCTATACTAGAAATATTACCCAGGTAAACAATTGAGACTTATCTAGTATAGAATACTAGAATAGAAATGACATTCTGACACAACTTTATAGTCTTTGTCACAAAACTAACTTATGCTAAAAAGATTGTGTTTCAATCCTTCTACTAAAAGTATATCTAAAATTGTAGTAGATAGTGGTTGGCCGACCTTATTGATCCCAACTACTCTACTTGTATCATTATCACCAAAGGTTACTATTCCACTAGATTTCATTTTCAGCTCTATGAACAGCTCCCTATTTCTTGTCATGTGCCTTAAGCAACCACTATTGTATACCATGTGCTACTTTTTATGGCTCCCAAGCACACCTGCATGGATAAAGTTAAGTATTAACTTTTGGTACTCATTTGGGAATGGGTCCAGGTGGGTTAGTTGCAGATAGTGTTGGTACTCATTATCTCTTGGGCAATACTACTTTACCTAAAAGAGTTTGGGTTGCATTTAGTACATTTGTAACTATCTTTGAAACCCATATTGTAGTATGTTTATGCTCAAACTTTCTATGTTGATGTTATCCACTTCTTTTCTTTGGTTTCATTCTTAAATGAGTGGAAGTCAATGTCTTTTTCAGAGCATTGCTCTCAGCTACTACTTGCTCAAGTATGCTACTAGTGTTATTATTACTCTTGAGCTTGAAATTTTCTTCCTTTATTTTGGAGCATTTATTTGTAATTCTTTTGAGCTCCTTTTTAGTCTCTTTGTACTTCTCTTTCAAAGTCATAAAATCTGAATATAATTCTTTTAACATTTCTTCATGACTAGGAGTTTTAGAATCAAAATTTATCTGCTCTTTATAGATTGCCATGAAGTTGATTCTCGTGTGAAGTTCATCATGAGTACTTCTGTTTGGAGAGAGTTGGCTGATTTGAGCTTCATGTTCTTCTTCTTCTTCTTCACTCTCACTTTCGTTTATTATATTCTCCAGCATCTCCCATGCTGCTAGAGCTTTCTTTTTCTTTTAAATTTTTTTGCTTCTTCTATTGTTGTTGTTGTTGTTGTTGTTGCTGCTGCTATTGTCCTTTCTATCAAAGTATGAGTTATACCTCTTCTTTTGCTAATCATTTTGTCTTTTATCTGGCTTTGGACAATCAAAATTAATGTGTCCTGGATTCCCACAATTGTAACAGGTTGGTGGTTCTTTCTTTCTGTCATTTCTTACAAAATTATTCCTTAAACTATTTCCAAACTTTTTCTTCTTTAGCATGGATTTGAATCTTTTTGCAATCATTGCCATTTCCTCATCTTCATTGCCACTTATGGATGCATCAGTTTGGGATTTGTCATTCTTTGAATCAACTTTAAGAGTAATTGCTTTCTTGCCCTTTGGCTCCTCTGTACTTTTCTGCTTCATTAATCCCTCATGAGTAATAAGAGACCCATGAGCTCTTCTAGACTCATTGTGTCCAGATTCCTTGCTTCCTGGATTGCTGTCACTTTGGGCATCAATTGCTTTGACAAAGATCTCAAATTTTTCTTCACCATTTTGGGCTTTGCATACTTTTCTCCAAGATTTTTCAACTCATTTGTTACCTTTTGAAACCTTCTAAACATATCTTAGATTGATTCTATCTCCTTTATGTTGAAAGCTTCATATTCCTCCACAAGAAAATTTATCTTAGTTTCTCTTACTTGCTTTGTGCCTTTATGTGCAACCTCTAGTTTGTCCTAGATTTCCTTTACTCTATTGCAAGAGGATATCTTATCAAATTTCAAGAATATAAGAGCACAATATAGGCAGTTCTTTGCCTTGGCCTCTTTTTCAACTACTAGAATGTCCTCAGCAGTGTATTTATCTTCAGTATTTAAGATAAATTCATCTTTGATGGTTTTCCATGGCTGATAATCTGAGGTAGTCAAGAAATTTTTTATTCTCATCTTCCATTATCCATAATTTGTAACATCAAATAATGGAAGTCTAGAAGTAGATTGGCCTTTAGTAGAAGTGTTGTGGAAATAGTTGGCTATTGATATCTCTTCACAAGTTATATGAATAAAATTTAAGGTATAACAAGTGAAGCCTGCTTTGATACCAAATTGTTGGTCCTATTCAGATGGTGACTCAAGAGGGGGAGTGAATTGAGTCTTTAAAATTTTTTGCCAAATAAAAATTAACATGCAAGTGTAAAGAAAAGATTGATAACACAATGCACTTAGACTGGTATTTTTATAGTGGTTCGGCCCTTCACATGGGTTCCTAGTCCACTTCTCTGAGTTAGTCTTTTCTGTAACACTTAGGTTCCACTAACACTTTCTTTGATCAGTAGCTTCTTGATCAAACAAATACACCTGTTAGTTTCTAAACTCACCAACTAACTTACACAGATACCAAGCAAGTATCCTACTTGCTTTCACTACACAAAGGCAAATTCTTAACTTACAGAGATATACAGAAATAAATGTGTACAAGTATTAATGCCTTTAGCAGGCTAATTTTGTACGAAGTTCAAAAATAATAAACACAGTTGATATAATAATAAAGCAGTAAGATTGAATCTCTAGAAATAGTTGAATGGATGACTTTGAATGCTTCTTTGAATGAACTACATTGGAGTTGAAATCATGGAAGAAAAATCCTTAAAGTCCTAGTAAATGCTCTCTCTTATTTTTCAATATGATCTTCTTGATTTCTTCATTCTAACTTAACTCCTTTTATATTGAAACCTCTGACTTTCTCTATTATGGTAGATGAGAAATATTTATTGCAAAGAAACATTTGAATTTAAGACTGTTGTACTTTTCAGTAAGGTTTCAGAGTCTATAAATCAACATTAGATCCTCCAAGCTTCTAAGCAATTTGAAATTTTTGCACAGCTCACACAAGTCGCCATCTCTTTGGATGCACCAAAGATGTGTTATGGAGGCTCGGAAGCATAGTGACAGCAGTGACTTGCATCGAGATCATGAAGGCTAATTTCGAAGAAGTTCTTTGTCTCTAAAGTGATTATTCTATGACTCTAAGAGAGCTAACTCTGAATCTGAAGTACTTTTTCTCTGACTCAATGAGTCGTGTTCTCTAAAAAGTGTTTTGTTAACTTTGAAGGCTCTCATCGTTATCTCCAAAATGCCTTATCAACTCCAAACTACTTGACTTAACCCCAAAGCTTGTGAGTTCATGACTCAAAAGTATTTTAACATTCTCTGAAGATTTTGAGCTCATGACTCTAAAGCAACCTGATTGACTCTGAAGTGATTCAATAACTCTGTAATGATTTTTCTCTATTTCTAAAGTGCTTAAGTGGCTCTAAGGCATTTTTCCTAAATTTGAAGCTTCTGACTTCATGACTCCGAAGGATTTTTCCTTTGACTTCGAAGTATTTGAGCAACTCCAAAGATGAACTTTTAAACCCAAAGTTGACTCCAAAGCTTTCTTGAAAACTTTAAACTTTCTATTTTCTTCTTTTAAGTATATCTATAATTTATATACTTAGATTTCTTGAGCATTTACTTGGTTTCTTCTTCTTTCATCATGAAGATTATTCTCAAGAATAGTTTGAAAAAATATTTCTACAAAATGCTTGAGAATGAATTGTTAGTACCTTAATGTTTCAACTCATGTCTTTGCTCATTATCAAAACATGATTAGTTAAGAATGTTCATCATCAAAATTAAGCTATTTAAGAGTGTATGTTCAATAGAATGCTGGCATGGTTTAGTTGAAGGAATGTTGGTAGGCTTTAGCTAGAGGAATGCTAGCAGGGTTCAACCCGAACATTAGTTTAGCTTTTGGAATGCTGCCAAGGTTTAGCTATTGAGATGCTAGCAAGGTTCTACTATTGTGATGCTAGTAAGGTTCAACTATTAGAATATTGGATGGGTTTAGCTGTTGAGATGCTAGCAGGGTTCAATTGTTGAGATGCTAGCAAGGTTCAGTTGTTGGAATGCTGGCAAGGTTTCACTATTGAGATGCTAGCAGGGTTCGGCTATTGGAATGTTGGCAAGGTTCAGCTGTTAAGATGTTGTTAGGGTTCAGCTTGCTGAGAAGCTAGCAAGGTTCAAGCTATTGAGCACTAACAAATTTTGGAAAGTTTTGGCAAGGAGCTGGCAGTGTTCAGCTCGTTTAACATTGACGGGAGATGCTAGTGTTTAAGTTGGACAAGTGTTAGCAGGGCTCAACTTGTTGAGCACTAGCAAGAAACGTTAGAGCAAAACTAAATAGCAAATGACATGGGTAGAGCTCAAGAAAGTGTAGTCAAAGCTCAAGCAATGGAGTGGACAAAGCTTAAGAAATGGAGCAATCAGAGCTCAATTGTTGTTGTTATCCATCAGAGTTCAATAACTTGATGAAGTTGTTAATGTTCAGCTTCTTAGAATATCTCCAGTGTTCAAAAACTTGTAATGTCATCAAAGTTCAGCCATTAGAGTTTAACTCCCTTGCAATGTCATTATTGTTGAACATTTGCATTTGATAAAGGCCATCTAATAGGCAATTTACAGGTGCTAATCTTGACCTAATAATTTAGATCATCCAACATTGTGGCACAACTTAACCCAAAATGGGATAAAATTTCCTTGCTACCACCCCAGTTCAATCAAATTTCCACATTTCAAATGATTTGATAATGAATGTGAAAAGTAAAGAGCAAGCAATAAACCAATCACAAACAGCAAATAAAATATATAGTAGTTCAGGATAACCTACCTACTTCACTCTTCCTAGCACACACCGTTTGGGTTCCACTATATCAATCACAATACAATTAGTGCAATTGTACTCTTTTTTATTCCAGCTCAACGGGGCATAAACATTTTAGTAATTGGTTATGAGACACACTGTAACAATTAAGTTGCTCTTCTTAATTCCAGCTCAAGGTGGGTAAACATTAGTGCCTCTTGCACTCTTCTAGATTCAAACTTGAGGGAGTGTAATACAATCCAACAAGTTGATTGTGAGACACGGTCCAATAATCACCCGTGCTCTTTTTGAGATTGTTCTTCAATACCAGCTCAAGGAATACACAAAAGAAAATGACAAAGAAAAGAAATTACACTTTTGAATTTGTTTCTTTGTAAGCGTTAGGGGTAGCTTTGAATGTTGGTTGAAGATGATACATTGAAAGATTTCTTGATGGTTTAAAGTCTTCCCTTGTTGTTGTAAAAAGCCTTATTTGAAAGATTATGAAGGTTTTTACTTTGGCTTTGACTTGAGAAAGGATTTGAAGGTTAAAAGCTCAATGGATGTGTTTAAACTTCTTGAATCATCACTAACTTATCATGTCCCTTAAACATCTCCCTTTATAGATCTCTTAAAAACTTGAAAATTGGAAGTAATAGGGGGAGATTTCAAGGCGTTTCAATGGATATATTTTCAACCGTTGAAGTAGCAAGCAATATGGTAGGAGGCTGGAATATCGGCTATGTGACAAGTGGTAGGAGCAGGAGGCTGTGGTGTGGTATGCAATATTAAAAAATCATTTCTACACTCGCTAGAGCACCGCAGGCAATATGGCAGGTGATATAGTAGCATTACTCCTAGTTATTATAGCAATTGGTTTTGTAGTAGTGGCAGGAGATATGGCAAGCGCTTGGAGTATGATAGGCGATATAACAGTGGTACTATAGCACTATTATTATAGTTTAAAACTTTTGCACTCGCTGGAAGACTGTAGGCAATATGCGCAAGCGCCTTCATTTTCACATGTAGTATGAATAGTAACCACCCCTGCCACAGTAGCAGCTCCCCTAGCACTATAGCAAATATTGTAGTAGGTATTGTAGTTAAATATCTTTTTAGCTCTTCAACACATTAGTCCATTTTAGACATATATTGACCCAAATCATAATAAACTAAGTTTAATAGAAGTTAGATCATTACAATTTTGCCCCTTTTCAAATGCTTTAGAGAACAATAAAAAGTATTCAACTTGATAACTCATGTAAATTCATGTTTCATCTATTTCTTTGGTTTTTTGCAATTGGTGGCTTGATTTTATACATGTTAAAAACATACATATTGTATCATCCATTCACTCAACATACATTTGAAATTTTAATATCATTGCAACTATTATACTCAATGTAGTTCAATCATTCTTTTCAACTATTTCACTTTACACTCTAAATCATTCATTTCATATTGTATCGAATTCATCAAAATATGGTAATAAAACATGAATACATCCATTTACCATTAAATACCATTCAAACACATCCAATATCATCTATTTCAAGATGAATTCTTCCATATGTTTCACTTCCAAAACCTAGCAAAACTTCATTAGCTTAGATAAAGTCTTAGACAAATTTTGGTATCATCAAAGCTATGTGTCTAAACCTAACAACTTCTTCTCATGATTATTCTATAACCTGTTAGTCTCTCTTGCTATGGCTTAAACATAAAGTATACAAAAGTGATTTAAATGCATCACACTAACAATCACATAAGAATTGAGAACACTGAACTTATAGTGGTTCAGCACTCTCTACTTACTCCAATCTCCAAGTCAAAATCCAAGACTTGGGTTCCACTAGTCAACTTAATCCCAAAGTTACAAAGGGTACAATTTCTTTGTTCTCTAAATTTCCACTTCTAGGTGGCAATATAGATGAATCACTCACACACCTTATAATGATTCAACTATCTCTTGGTTTGCACCTCAAACTAAGGTACAATCATGTAATCCCCACTTTTGAGGCACTACTAATGGCAATTTGAGAGAAACTTTACACAGAGTCTTCCCTATATTCTTAGCTTCCATACTATATAATCCCATCTACCTGATAGCACATAGATATAAATAGCATTTTATACCATAAAAATACACTCACACATAGCCTAGAAATGGAGGTCATACTATGATGACAAATGGCAATATTAGCATGCATCCACACATTTTCATTATCATGATATGTCAGTATACTTAAGTTACTTATACATGCCTAATAGATACAAAATTTAAAACTTTTAAATTTACAACTTATATATTTGAAAAGTGAATTATATTCACTTATATCTAGTATTGAACATGCGTATTTATTTGTTAATCCTTGAAAATTTATAAGTTATTCATTTGTTTCTATATGTTTTTATAGGTTCCATGGATGGAGGAGAAATGGAGCCAAATCAAGGATAAAATGTGGAACTCAAAGATGCACAAAAGAGTACAAGAAGAAGTAGAAAATGGGTAGTGATTTTGGTACTGGGGCGCCCAACTCAACTAAAGACACCATATGCAGGCAGCAATTTTGGCATTGTGGTGCCGATGATCATGAAGTGCATATGCAAAAATTCTGCTCCCCAACTTTGCACAATAAAACCTATTTTTAAGGCATTTTAAGATGGTTTTTGCTAGGATTTTTAGAGGTCTTTTGCTAGGGTTTTTAAGACCTTTTTAAGGGCTTTGGAAGAGAAGAAGATTGGAGTTTTAAAGATCAAGAGCAAGAGTGGATTTAGGGATTGGAAGTCAAACTAAAAGGGAAAGATCTTAAGTTATTTATTTCAATTGTCTTCTTTCTTTGTATCTTGGATTTTATTTTGGGGATTTAAACTCTAATTTTGAATGATTATTTGATTGATTTATACTCCATCATGAGTAGCTAATCTTTCCATTCTAGAGGAGAGATGGATTTCATGTGGATTTCATGAACTAATCAATGATTTGCTTGATTGATCAAGCAATTGGTTTATTTATGATATTTGGTGTTTGATGCCTTCGATTAATTAGTCGTCTATTGAATGATAATGTATTTACAGTTTGACATTCGAGAGAGGTAACCCCAAATAGGATCTAGGTATTATAACATAAATTCATAGATGACTTAGGAGAGCTTATGAGCTTTATAAAATCATTCCAAAGAATCCTAGATCTTAATGCATTCCTAATGTTTTGATTTTTATAGGGATATCAAAATTAGAATATTAGGAATAGATATTTAACTTGGCACTCGAGAGGAGTTGAGTATTATTGCATTCTTGATTTATAACCCAATGCAACGATCAATCGGTAACATGTTGAGAACACCATGAATGAAGCATAAATTAAATCAATCCTCTAGAGTTTTCATACCCTAATTTCTTCTATTCAAAGCTATCCATTTTATTGGTCATTCAATTATTTATCTCTTAGTCATCCACATAAAGTTTAAATTATTCATAGAAATAGCTAGTGAGTAATTAGAATACTCTATCCTTGTGAATACAATAACCCTCTTCTACTATACTATAAAACTTGACATCGTGCACTTGCAGTATAATTTATGGTGAACAAGTTTTTTGGCTTTGTTGTTGGGGATTGGTATTATTTTAATTTTTGCGAATATTGTTAATAGATAATTTTAGCTTTAATTTAGATTTTATTTTATTGTATTGTATTTATATCCTTTTTATTGTGTAAATTCAATTTCTTTAGTTCTCATAAAAGTGTATGCAAAATAGTAGAATTTTTTATCTAACTCCTTTTGATCCAAAAATAGAGAGAACACTCTAAGAGATTCGGAAGGTGAAGCGAGTAGAAACAAGAGCAATGGATGAACCAGAACAAAATCAGTCGAGAGTAGAACAAAACTAGTAACCATAATAGAGAAAAATCAAAGATTACTTTCAATTGATGGTTAATGAGAACTACTTTGGTATCACTCATCCATCCATCAATGCAAATAACTTCAAGTTGAAGCCACTACTAATCAACATGGTCTTGCAAAACCAATTTGGGGGATCACCAAGTGAGGACCCGAACATTCACTTAGTGATGTTCCGAGAAATTAGTAACACAGTTGTAAGGCCCTAGAAATTACAAAAATATAATTTTCACTATTGTAAAGTTTTGGCAATTTTTACAATGCGGCATACTATAAAATTGAATTTTTGAGGAATTTTATTATCAAAAAAATTATATAAATGGATGAAATATCTATATTAATGTGAGGATGATGAGGATATATATTAATTAATAATTAATAGGTGAAGAAAAATTAGAAATTACATGTGGAAAGCCAAAAAACTGAGTTATCGATAATTTTTGGAAAATTTTAATTTAATCACATTTAACTAAAAAATAAATTATGAAATTATGAAAATAATGGATGAAAAATTTATTTTAGTACATGATTCACCAAATGGGTAGCCTACATGTATTAAAGATGGTCATTAAATGGGATTTTAGAAAGTCAAGTGTGGTGCATGAGTATCATTTTCAATGGAGTGTACACTACCATAACCAAAGCATTATAAAAATTACTTTTGCAACCTCTATCTCATCTTCCCAAATGAGAGAGAGCTTGTTTATGCCCGTTCCAACATGAGATCCTCTCTCTATCCTCCCATCTTTAATTTTAGCTTTGTTTAGTGAAAGAAATTGCTAGCAAAAGGTAGCAAATGTGATTAGTGGGCCATGGCATTCAAATTTTCTTAGATTAGAAGGGTGGAAACCAACTAAATCTGGAATTTTTTGATGATCAGTGGGAACCAAGCAAATTCAAGGATTAAGGTATGGATTTAATCCCATTAAGTTGATGTTATGGAAGAAGTACATGCAAATCATGTTGAATTTTTTATGAAAAATCAAACCCTAAACCACTAGGGTTGCTGGAATTTTTAAGTAGGGATTTGGGGATAAAATTAAGGTATCTAAGGCATGATTAAGACTTGGTTAAATTCATTTAGGGAGAAAGGATTAGCGACATTAAAATAGGTTATTGAAAAATGAAAATTGATCTTGTATATAGCTTCTATCTAAGGAATTTTGGGGCTGAAAAACTTAGAAATTAAGCAAGGTAATTAAGCCAAGTGATAGAGGAATGATCATGGCTTAATTACCTTCCTATTATGGTAGCCAATGGACCCAATCAGTTAGTGCATTGAATGCAAATCAAGTGGACAACTAGCTTATGTATTAAGTGTGTTAATTGATAGAATTTAATACAAATTTTTCATTAATTAGACTATGATTTTGGAGAGTGATTAATGGCTCATTAAAGGGTTTATCCTGAAGTTTAGGGGCTTTGCAAATCAACCAAATTAATAAGGTAAGCAGGTAGTTATTTTAAGTTATTTTTAAGTTCAATTTGATTTCTTCGAATGATTACAATTGGGCAACTGTAATCTGCAATTTTTGTATATGAGTTACATGATTTTAAATATGCATTATCTGCCCCATGCAACCATAATTAATATATTGTATTAGCATGAATTAAATTGTATTGAAAATAATGGAATTTGGATGAACAGTGCACTAACAGAACACCTTACTAAGTACCCCTTTTGAGGTTGATTAAAAAATAATTTAATGATCTTATTTTTCAAAATACAAATATGAGGTTACAATATATATAACTAAATGCTATCATAAAAAATTTTATCAACAACTTCCACTGTTTGACCCCTTAAAAAAATATGAACACTAAATACCCTGAAAACGAGATGCTGATAGCGTCCCACCCTTTTGACATTTTACTTTATTTTTAATCTTCTCATTTTGAATTAATTTAAGCTAAATTTTTTATTAATTTTCTATTATATTATGAGGAAGTGATGTAAAAATTTTGAGTGAAAAAGAGATTTATAATTTCATCTAACATTTTTTCTTTATATGTTCATATTTTAATTTTAAATTGATCAATTTACATTATTTTGACCTAAAATTTGGATCAAACAGTTTTTCCATTATTGGGAATCTAAAAAAATATTTTTAGTTCAGTTGGATATTTATAACATGGTAAATAAAAATTTTATTTTAGAAATTATGTACATATATTCTACGCCCCCGGGAGTGCCAGTAAAATTTAATTTTGGTGCCTGATTGGCTCAGAGCCAATTGTGGCTCATTTATATATGTTATGATGGTCATGCGGCTAACATGTATCCGCCATGTGGTGAGGAGTGGCCTTGTTGGCCAATGGGTGGTTGTATGGACAGCCGGCGCGACCAGGCGTTGCTATTAGCCTAGATAGCCTAATTGCTATGATTGACCCAAGTAGCTTGTGTAGGCATGTTTATGAAGAACTGGTACTCTTGTGAGGTGATGAGGGCAGGGCGCCACTGGATACAGCAATATGGTTGTGTGAACCTAGCAGGCTTCTAGCCGGGAGTGCCAGGAGGGACCTAACATGTTGAAGAGTGAAAGGGTAGTGTTCTGGTTTGTGTGCCTCTCAAAAAGGAGTGTGTGAATGATGGTGGAGCGTATACGGGTATAAGAGGTAATCATGGATTAGCAGATACAAAAGGGCAGCATGACGTATCGGTATTCGAGTCAGTATTGATCGATTAACTATGTATATGATATCATTATGAGTTGTGTATGAAATAATTAATGAAATATTGACATTAAAATCTTGTTGAACCTGACCACTGACTGACTATGACATGCTGCATATGGCATGGCATGCTTTGCCTATTTGCATCTTTGTTTATTACTCTATTTGTCATTATTTATAATCATGTTTCTCCACTTACCTACTTACTAAGTTTGTCTAGACTCACCCTTTTATTTAAACTTTAGCCGAAAGGTCAGAAGATGGAGCCCAATAGAGTGTTGGGTCTCACGACGGGGCTAGGTTGTGACACCAGTAGAGGCTTTACTCCTTTTCATGATGTATGACAATGTATATTGTTGGATGGATTTTGAATGTATATGAGACATGTATCATTACTTAGTTTTACAGCATGTCATTTTATGGTATGGGTGTATATGATTTGACAGCTAGGGTATAGTGTACCCCGATCTTGGTCTGTGGGTGTTGTGGTGATGTGTGTTTTGGAGGCGGCAGTTATATAATTTGTGTAGAAAATGGCAAGGCCTGGAGGTGGGCTATTATATTTGCATATTTGTTCTATAATTATTGTGGTTTAGCATATTTTATACAGGATAACGGTGGTAAATCAGGGGAAACTGTCAAAATTTTTTCTAAATTTACCACTAGTAACGCTCTAGGGAAGAGGTGCATTACAATAGTGAAGATGAATAGAGTATTAGATGAAGCCATCCAATTGAGGCTTTTTCCATTCTCATTGATAGATAAGGTGAGAGACTGGTTGTAGAGTTTACAACTAGGGAGCATAATGACATGGGATGAGATGATGGAGATATTTCTAGCAAAATTCTTCCTTTCGGCCAAGGCATCTCAACTTTGAAGTGAAATTGGCCAGTTTAGGTGGTTGAGCTTTGAACCACTCTACGAGCATTAGGAGAGGTTCAAAGATTTTCTTAGAAGATGTCTGCAGCATGGATTCCCGGACTGGCTACAGATCCAGTTATTCTATAATAGGTTGAACAGCCAAATAAGAACCATAGTTGACGCTACATCGGGAGGTTCACTAATGGCTAAAATAGCAACTGGTGCATATTCATTGTTGGAAGACATGGCTTTCAATACATTTTAATGGCCAAATGAGAGAAACATGGTGGGGAAAGTGGTAGGCTGTCTTTAGGTGGACCAGATCATAACTCTTACAACACAGTTGTCCTCTTTGATGCACCACTTTGCCATAGCCAATTCTACCTCGAAAGAAGTGTACAATGCAAGAGAGACCTCTTCTTTTGTACTAATTAAGGCATATATAGCTGCATATCCAAGCAGAGAAGAAATGTAGTATGTCAACAACAAGGGCTACAACAACTTCATGGGGAATAACGTGCAGAACCACTATTATCCTAGAAGTTGGAGGAATCAAGATAATCTTCATTATGGCAATACAAGGAACATAATGAACTATCCTTTATGGTTTCAACCTCCACACCAATCTTAACCACCAAAGCAGAAGAAGTCATCTCTCAATGAGATCATAAGCACTTTTGTGAATCAGAGTCAAGCAAGGAAGGTTCTCAAACAATGAAGCAGGACTTAATAATATTGAAATAACAATGGGCAGCATTAATGCTTCTATCAAGTCTTTGGGGATGTAGATTAGGTAGATTGCAAGCTCTTCTAATAGCTTAAATAGGTGTAATTTTTCAAGCAATACGGAGAAGAACACAAGGGAGCATTGCAATGCCATAACTATAAGGAGCGGAAGATAACTTGAACCACCAAAGATGCAAAGAGAGCCACAACCCTTCTCAAAGTCAGAAAGCCATGGTGCGGCTGAAGTAGAGAAAGAGGAAGAAGCAAAGAAGGAGGAGGAACATGAAAGGGAAGATTATGGACCAAGGAAGATCACATTTCCTGATAATCCTCTGATCCCGAATCCCAAACTCCCTTTCCCACAAAGACTTCAGAAAAGGAAGATAGATGAACAGTTTAGTAAGTTTCTTGAAATCTTTAAAAAGATTTAGATAAATATTCCTTTTACAGAAGCTCTAGACTAGACTCCTAACTATGCCAAGTTCATGAAAGAGATTATATCTAAGAAGTGGAAGTTAGAGGAAAATGAGAGGTGAAGCTGACAGAAGAATGCAGTGTGATTCTGCAAAGTAAGCACCCTCAGAAATTGAAGGATCCATGGAGTTTCACTATCCCTTGCACCATTGGATATTCTGCTTTTCATAAGGCATTATTTGATTTAGGTGCTTCCATTAACTTAATATCTTTGTCCATTTTTAGGAAACTCAAACTAGGAAAGGTGAAGCCTACGAAAATTACATTGTAACTGGAAGATAGGTCTTTGACCTATCCTTGCGGAGCCATTGAAGTCGTACTGGTCAAGGTGGACAAGTTCATCTTTCCTATGGATTTCATTATGCTGGACATGGGAGAAGATAATGAAGTACCTCTAAATTTTGGAAGGATGTTTCTAGAAACTGGAAGGGCACTCATCGATGTACAGTGTAGTGAGTTAACCTTACAAGTCAATGATGATGAGGTAAGGTTTAACATTCACCATTCTTTAGATTGTCCATTTAAAAAGAATACATGCAAAAGGATTGAGGTTTTGCATTTAGTTGTTACTGATGAAAATGTTCAGTAACCTTCAAAAAATTATGTTGCAGATGCTATTAACCAGGATTTGACAGGTTCGAAGAAGTTCATGAACCATGTTCTAGTATGGCACGCACTACAACAAGAGAAGCAAGAAGAATCATCAAGAGTATTGTAAGGATGATAAATAGGCTAGCAAGATTAAAATGGTGTAGAGAAACCCAGTGAAGGATATGTAGCCACGGAAGGATGCAAGCTCTAACCGGCATTGTCAATTGCTACGCCACTAAAATTTGAATGGAAGTGTAGGCCTAAAAAATTCAACAATCCAAATTTTAAGATGACTAATACTCTTCCTGTGATGAATGAACTAGAGTACTGTGAAGCAAAAATCAACCTCAAAGACACTATGTGAATAAGGAAACAGTCAAGCTAATGACTAAAACTTAAAACTGCTTCTCATCCCTTCTCTCTTAGGATTTTTAGTCTTTTTGGTTTTGTTTTGATTTATCATTTTGTTTAGTCACCTTTTGGTTTTCTTGACATCAAGTGACCCTCCAAAAAGCTGAGCATAACATCAATAGCAACCTTCCTCCATCATCAAAGGAGCACATTCTTTCATAAGAGAATTTCTTTCCCCCCTTGTTCATTAGTTTACACATTGAAGACAATGTTTGTTTTAAGTTTGAGGGGGAATCTTATTTGTGTTTTGTGTGTCTGTTTTATGTTTTGTTTGTGTGTGTGTCTCTATTCTATGTTTTATGTATGTTCAATATTTATTTTGTTTATACTTCTATTTAATGTGTGATTGTGATTGTGGTTATATTTTTATTTGTGAAAGAAAAAAATTATTTTAAGCATTTATCAGAGCTTTTATAGGAGACCAATGATATGAACAGAATGTTTCAACAATGGCTTAGGAAGAAAATGAAGGATGTCAACAATGTTTATGTTCTAATCTTGAATGCTCATCTAATTTGCTTTAGATTCCTTACACATTTGATCACATAGTCATTTCTTTTTTAATTCATTAAGTACTTAGAAACATTTTAGGTGACTAAGTATGCATAGCTCAAGTTGAACTCTAGAATTCATTACAATCATTGGTTGAGACAAACATTAGATGACATAAAAGAAAAGAATGAATAAAAACTCATCAAAAATTTGAGGGGATCACATCTCCATGAACTAAAAAGAAAATAAGTTTGGGGTGTGGTAGTAATACAACCAAAAATTTAAGGGGATCACATTCCAAGAATATAAAAGAAGATAAGTTTGAGGGTCTGATTGTAATATAGCCCACAAAAAAAGGGAAATAAGAAGAGTAAATATGGAAAGAAAAAAATTAAAACATCATATGTATATCTATTGCGAACTCTTTTAAATATGAATTCATAAGGTTTGCATTGAACATGTTTTACTCAGTTGTATAAATTAATCTAAGTAGATGTGATTTAATTTGGAATGTTTATAACTCTTTGAACATGCACCAAGGAAATTAAGGTAGAAAGGATAAGTTCAGGTTGGAATTCTGGACATGAATGACATTCCAATGTTTCCTTCCAAGCTATGTTGATCTCTTGAGTTCTTTGAATAATGAACTTGATCAATGTTGTGTTTGTGTTTATTCTAGAAGTTTCTTCTTTGTCTTTTGCTCGAGGATGAGCAAATGAGTAAGTTTGGGGTATTTGATAAGTGATTTATATTCATTTATATTGAATAAGCTTATTTATTTGTTAATCCTTGAAAATTTATAAGTTATTCATTTATTTCTATATGTTTTTATAGGTTCCATGGATGGAGGAAAAATGGAGCCAAATCAAGGACGAAAAGTGCAACTCAAAGATGAAAAAAAGATTGCAAGAAGAAGTAGAAAATGGGCAGCAATTTTGGCACTACAGCGCCC
Organism: Pouteria campechiana; assembly: GCA_036873735.1. Classification (NCBI taxonomy): domain Eukaryota; kingdom Viridiplantae; phylum Streptophyta; class Magnoliopsida; order Ericales; family Sapotaceae; genus Pouteria; species Pouteria campechiana. The sequence goes on from JAYJMB010017582.1 coordinate 77,197, forward strand.
AACTCAATTGAAGACACCATATGCTGACAGCAATTTTGGCACCGCGGCGCTGGCACTTATGAAGTGTTCGTGTGGAAATTCTACTCCCCGACTTTGCATGATAAAACCTTTTTTTGGGCTTTTAAGAGGGTTTTTGCTAGGATTTTTAGAGGTATTTTGCTAAGGTTTTTAGGAGCTTTTTAAGGGCTTTGGAAGAGAAGAAGATTGGGGTTTTGAAGATCAAGAGCAAGAGTGGATTCAAGGATTGGAAGTCAAGCTAAAAGGTGAAGACCTTAAATTTTCTTTATTTCAATTTCCTTCTTTCTTTGTATCTTAGATTTTATTTTGAGGATTTAAACTCTTACTTTGAATGATTATTTGATTGATTTATACTCCATCATGAGTAACTAATCTTTCCATTCTAGAGGAAGATGGATTTTATGTGGATTTCATGGACTAATCAATGATTTACTTGATTAATCATGCAATTGGTTTATTTGTGATATTTAGTGTTTATTGCCTTCAATTGATTGGCTATCTATTGAATGATAATGTATTTAGGGTTTGATATTCGGGAGGGGTAACCCTAAATAGGATCTAGGTATCACAACATAAATTCATAGATGACTCAGGAGAGCTTCTAGGCTTTGTAAAATCATTCCAAAGAATCCTAGATCTTAATGCATTCCTAATGTTCTGATTTTTATAGGGATATCAAAATTAGAACATTAGGATAGATAATTGACTTGGCACTTGAGAGAGGGAGTTGAGCATTGTTGCATTCTCGATTTATAACCCAATGCAATGATCAATCAGTAATACATTAAAAACACCATGAATGAAGCATAAATGAAATCAATCCTCTAGAGTTTTCATACCCTGATTTATTCTATTCAAAGCTATCCATTTTATTCGTCATTCAATTATTTATCTCTTGGTCATCCAAATCAAGTTTGAATTATTCATGATAATATCTAGTGAGTAATTAGAATATTCAATCCCTATGAATACGATAACCCTCTTACTACTATACTAAAAAACTTTACATCGTGCACTTGCGGTATAATTTGTAGCAGACAATATTACATCACATATCAAAATTGAATTTCTACATCAAAAATTATCATGCTAGTATGCAGTTTACATAGTTATGCTAGTTCTTTCTCTATCTATTTTGTATTTGGCATAGTCAGCATTAGAATGATCAATTAAATCAAAGATGAACCTCTAGCATACCACAAACCTAAATGTGATGTTTCCACAAGATAATTAAAAATATGTTTATCAACAAAAAGATGTGACTCCTTTGGGTTTGACTGAAATCGAGCACACATATACACACGAAACAGAATGTCAGGTCTACTGATAGTCAAATATAACATAGAACCAATCATGCTCCTATATAACCTTTGATCTACACTTTTACTACTTTCATCTTTATCTATTTCAATACTTGCACTCATAGGGGTTGGCATGCATTTTAAGTTTTTCATTTTGAACTTTTTCAACATTTCTTTGATGTATTTAGATTGTGAAATGAAAATACCTCCTTCAGTTTATTTTACCAATAATCCAAGAAAAAATGTCAGTTCACTTATCATACTCATCTCAAATTCACTTTTTATCAAATTTTCAAACTCCTTGCAATACTTCTCATTTGTAGAACAAAAAATGATGTCATTTACATAGATTTGCACAACAAGAATGTCTAACTGAATATATTTAATAAATAAAGTTGTTTCAACTTTACCTCTTTAAAACTCTTTACTTAATAAAAATCCACTCAATCTTTCATACCAAGCTCTTGGAGCTTGTTTAAGACCATATAATGATTTTGTGAGTTTAAATACATAATTTGAATGTTCATGATCTTCAAAGATTGGAGGTTATTTGACATAAACTTCCTCATTTAGATATCCATTTAAGAATGCACTCTTTACATCCATTTAAAATAATCAAAATTGTTTGAAAGATGCAAAGGCAAGTAACATTCTTATGACCTCAAGTCTGGAAACAGGTGCAAAAGTCTCATCATAATCTATTCCCTCTTCGTAAAAATATTCCTGTGCTACCATACATGCTTTATTTCTTACAATAATCCTATATTCATCAAGTTTATTTCAAAAGATCCATTTTGTATCAATGATAAACTGATCATCTAGCTCTAGCACAAGTGTTCACACATTGTTACGTTTAAACTAGTCTAGCTCTTCTTGCATTGTATGATCCAGTTTTTTTCTAAAATAGCATCTTTCACTATTTTGGGTATAATGTAAGATAAGAAAGCAAAATTACTACAGATATTATGAAGTGAGCTATGAGTTCTCACTTTATTATACACATCTCCTATGACATCCTCTAAAGGATGATACTTGTGAATATGAACTAACTGGGATGATCCACGCAACTAACCTTCATTGTCTATTATTCAAGAGTTTCAATGTTTTCCTTAAGAAGATATGATGATTCAGCTTGTGGTAAATCTTTAGATCCTTGCTAAACTTCATTTGATGCTTCAAGAAAATCAAATCTCTCATTATCATCATTTGCATCATCAACCTTTCTTAGCAAAGAGTTAGTCTCATCAAATTTTACATGGACTGACTCTTCTTCCAAGTATGTTCGCTTATTGAAGATTTGATATCCTTTGCTGGAAGAACAATACCCTAGAAATACACCTTCATCACTTTTCTTGTTAAATTTACCAAGGTTATCTTTTTCATTATTCAAGACAAAGCATTTTCAACGAAAGGAATGAAAATATGCAATGTTCGACCTTCTACCTTTCCACAGTTTATAAGAAGTTTTATTTAGAATTGGACGAATGTAAATATGATTGATTATATAGTATCTAGTGTTTGAAAATTTAACTCAAAATCTATGAGGAAGATTTGCATCAATAGACATTATTCTAGCCATTTCAACCAAAACTCTATTCTTCCTCTCAACCACTCCATTTTGTTGTGAAGTATTAAGTGCTAAAAGATTATGAGTTATTTTAAGTTCATCACAAAATTCAATGAATTGAATATTGTCAAATTCTCTTCCATTATCACTTCATATTAAAAGAATTAGTGTTCCACTTTCATTTTGAACTTTGTGATGAAATTTCTTGAAAAGCTCAAAATATTTATCTAATCTACCTAGAAACAGTACCCAAGTATATCTTGAAAAATCATCAACAATCACATACCCATACTTTCTGTCACTCAAACTTCTAGTTCATGTAGGTCTAAAAAGATCCATATGCCAAAACTCAAGAGGCTTTATTGTAGAAACAACATTTTTTGATTTGAAAGAAGCTTTTGTTTGTTTTCCAAATTGGCATGCATCATATACATAATCCACATTAATTTTCATTTTTAGTAAACCTTTAGAAGATCATGTTTCATAAGCTTCTTGATTGTGTACATTCTACTATAGATAGACATTTTAGGTGATTTGCACTAAGGTCCAAAGTATATATATTTCCATTATGCTTTCCACAATATATACTATTTTCTATATTATTACGAACAATACATTTATTGGATTTAAACACAACTTTTAAACCTTTGTAATACAACTTGTTGGGTCCCGTAGGTTGGCCAAACCCAAGAGGGGAGGGGTGAATTGGGTCTATAAAAATTTCTTACTTAACTCCTGTTTAAGTGAAATCCCCTTTTTCATGCTTATGTGCAAGTTGTAATGGAATAAATAATAAAACAGTAAATTCCAAGGAAAGTAAAGTAATCACAAATAGTATACACACAAACAACGTGATTTTTTATAGTGGTTCAAGCAAGCTCCCTACTCCACTTTTCCAAGAGCGCACTTTCCTTGTGCCTTGGGTTCCACTATCTTAGATAATGGAAATACAATAGAGTTCCCTGCACTCTTCTAGATTTCAGCTTTAGGGGGGCATACACAATGCTCTTAGCACTCTTTGAATTCTAACTCCAAGGGGCATAATCAAATGCTCCCAACACTCTTCTAGATTTCAGCTTTATGGGGCATAAACAAGTTCTCCTAGCACTCTTCTCGATTCCAGCTTTAGGAGGCATAAACTAGTGCTCCCAGTACTCTTCTAGATTCTAACTCTAGGAGGCATAAGTTATTACTTCCAACACTGTTCTGGTTTTTATGAGCTTACCAGGAAACTCTTACAAGTATTAGGTGTACAAGAGAATGCCTTTATCTAGGCGAATGAGTACACAGTTAAAGCATAACTATAAATGATAACACAATAAGCACATTACATTGATTTTTAACTCCCTTGATGCAGCTTTGATATGGTGTTAAAGCTCTTTGATCTTAGCAGCACTAGGAGTAAAATCACTTGGGAGACTTGAATGAATTTCTTGCTAGTTGATTCACCTTTGTTACTTATAATCCTCAAATCCCTTGATAATTTCCAGGGAAGATTTGATCCTTGAATAATCTCCTTATAATGCAAATGTTCTTCTCCTAATGTGTTTGAAGAAGTAAGCCTTGAATGGATAGGAAAATGAAGCTCTTGAATGATATTTGAAGATTAAAGCTCTTGGCTTAGGGATGCAAAGATTTATGGAAGGTGTTACGATTAATCCCCTTTGCTTCTTCAACTCCTTCAACTTTTGAAACATCCTTGCACATCACCTTAAATAGCCTTTCTCAGAAACCTAACCATTGGAGAAGATGGGTTTCATTGAATGTAGAAAATAGAGGTCGATGAGTAGCATTAATGTAGAAGATCATTCTTCATTTCTCCCATTGGAAACATTGTCATTTGATTGGCTCTTAATTATTGGAAAGCCTGCAACCTCATTGTTGGTAGAGAAGAAGATGATTACATAAAAATTGAAAGCTTTTTACAGAGCATTAAATCTTAGAACCATTTAAAAATAGTAATTTTTTTACTGTAGCATTCGTAGAGATAATTACTGTCTCTTAGTTTGTCTAAAGTAAGTTTTGGACAAATCTGCCTGCTTAAAAAATTTTTCTAAGGGTACTATAGCAGGTCACTTTAGAAAACTACTATAACAATTTGTCCATCAATTCTTCCAATCAATTCGGCTTAGCAATTTTTCTATGGTACTATAGTAGGTTACTGTATCAAAGCACTATAGCAATTCTTTCATCAATTCATCCGAGCAATTTAGCTTAGCAATTTATCTATGGTACTATAGCAAGTTACTGTAGCAAACTTTATCTGAGCATTCATTTTTAGCTTTGACTTAAAATAGCACTTCGTCTTTAGCTTTGTCTTAGATGACACTTTAGCGATTCACTATAGCAGCTACTTCGTCTCAAGCTTTGTCTTTGACAACACTTCGTCTTTAGCTTCATCTTTAGTTTACTATAGCATCTACTTCATCTTAAGCTTTATCTTAGATCACACTTTGTCTTTAGCTTCATCTTCAGTTAATGTAGCAGATACTGTAACATTTTACTATAGCAAAATTCTTGTAGCTGCGCACTTACACTTGGAAATTTTTTCACTTTTGTCATGTTGTTAACTTGAAATTTTTTATTATATTTTTCATTGTAAATCATAATATAATTATCCATGTGAATTTTGCATAAGTTGTAAAGCATGGATATTTACTTTAAATCATGATTTTGTATCTATAAGCTCATTTAAGCACTCATTCTTTTTCATTAAAAAATATATCTCTTTAAAGCACATTTAGCATATGATCCAAGGCATTATAAATAAGGTTGAAAATAATATGGATCAAGATGATTTTCCTTCTAGACTTATATCAAGATGTGTATGCTTACACAAAGGATATTTCAACAAAATTTCAAGCATATATTTTCATATTTGAAGCTTCCTATGCTAGAAGCATCATTAGCATAAATTAAGTCTGAAGATAAGTTTTGTTGTCATCAAAATCATACAATAATCCCACACAATTGGCTTATGATTAAAAGATTATGTTTAAGACCTTCTACATGATATACATGAATTATATTCATACCTTAAATACTTACCATACCAATTGTTCTAATTATTCCTTGATTATTATCTCCAAAAATTACTCTACCTTTATCTTGAAAAGATAAAATTTTGAACAAATGCTTGCTTCCTATCATGTGATGTGAACATCCACTATCAACGTACCAGTTGGATTATATTCTTGAAGTCAAGCATACCTGAAAAAGAAAAACTCAAGTTTTTGGTACCCACATCTTAGGTCCATGTTTATTAGGTATGAAAACATTTTGTTTAAGCACCCAAATCAATTTTATCCCATCGTTTTACAATCTTTTTACTATATAGTTGTAAGCAACATGCCCAAATTATTGCATAAATAATAGTGCCCTTTGTGAAAGCTTAAAGTTTTCCTTTTGAAACTTACATAATAATTCTGACAAGTTGAAAATTCAATCTTCAACTGATTATTTATATTTATCAAAGAAGCACAACATTGATCTAGTTTCTGGTTTTCATCCAACAAATCCTTTGAGTAAATTTTCAAAAGGTCATTTATCATATTTCAATTTTGAATACTTATCAAAAAGAATATTAAATTCTAGTTGTATTCTTAGTATCACTTCTTTCTTTTTCAGTTACCAACTTTGATTCATCAATAAGTGCTATATGTTCTTTTTGCAGTTCAAACAAAAATTCATCATAACTTACCTCTTCTGAAGTGTTACTCTCTTTTTCTTTATCTTCATGTGCCATTAAACCAATATAACACTCCTCATTATCAAATTCAAACTCTATAAAGATGGATGAGTCATTGTCATACCAAGCTTCGAAACTCTAAGATTTCTGATTCTTCTTTCTATCCTTTTTGACAAATGGACATACTTTCCACTTCCACCATAGTTATGAAAAGTGAGTTCCGCTTCTCTTTTCTGAATGAAGTTTTAATTTTGAGTTTTCTGTCACCTTTCTTATTTTGCACTCTTTAAGTTGTTGTAAATATGTTCTTCATCTTGTTATTTATTTGAAGAAATTTTTTGAATCGACGAGTGAGTATCACAATCTCCTCATCTTATTGACCTACATCAAGATCAAACTGATCAAAACTAACTTTTAAATCAATAGATCTCTTAGCTTTTGACTCAATTTTATTCTTCTTGATGACATGCCATGTGATAACAGCAATCCTATCAAGTCATCAACCTTCAGCTTTGAGATGTCTTTTACTTCTTCAATATTCATCATCTTTGTTGTCCAAGGTAAATATTTGAGTATTTTTTGAACTTCTTCCTTCTCAGTTTCTCCTTTACAAGACCTTTTAGTGCATTGACGATCTTGATAAACTTATGATTTATCTCAGCAATAGATTCATTAGGAAGCATAGTAAACAATTCATAATCACACTTTCAAAGGCTTAATATTATCTCTTTCACTTTTGATGTGCCTTCATGGGTAACTTGAAGTTTCTCCCATACATCTTTTGCAGTTTTATAGGTTGACACCCTTTTGAATTTAGCTTGAGAAATGGCACAATATAACAAGCTTTTAGCTTGTTCATTTGCAAAGCATTTCTCTTTCTATTTTGATATCCAAGTACTTGTTTTTCCTTCTAGGGTTGTAAAACCGTCTTCAATGATGCACCATGCAGACATGTTATGACCCATTAAAAAACTTTGCATTCTTAATTTCCATAGAGCATAATTATCTCTAGTTAGATGTAGAGGTCTATTTACAGATAATCCCTCTGGAAAGCTAGTTAATTGGAAAGCAAATCCACTGCTTCCATTTCTACTTCCATTTTTGTCATTATTGTCATTGCCACTTTCATTGGTTCTTGTTGAAGCCATAAAAGATTACTTTGAGCAATACAAAGATAGCACCAGTACCACCTGTGCAATAGCTTAAACACAAAGTATATGGAAGCAATTTAAATGTACCACACTAACAATCACACAAGAATTAAGAACACTAAACTTATAATTGTTTGGCACTCTCTACCTACTCCACTCTCCAAGTCAAAATCCAAGACTTGGATTCCACTAATCAACTTAATCCCAAAGTTACAAGGGGAATAATTTCTCGATTCTGTGGATTTCCACTTCTAGGTAGCAATATAGATGAATCACTTACAATCCCTATAATGATTCAACTATCTATTGGTTTGCACCTCAAACCAAGGTACAATCACCCTAATAAAGGAAATAAAATAAAGCTAACAATGAATTCAAAACATAGGTGACTTCAGTTCTTCAGTAAATTTCAGAGTCTCCCACCAACTTCTTTCACCTGCAAAAACAGAGGTTAGAACTTTTGATGATCTTGACTTCTTAATTCACTCTTGATTGCGCACAAGATCTCTCTTTCTCTTCACTTTCTTTTTGTTTCACAAATCTCCCATTAAAATAGACAAGTAACTGTTGGGAGATATTCTCTCAAAAGGAGTTAAGGAAAATGTAAAACAAACTTCAAAACCAGATTTGCATAACTACTAGCAATGGTTACAAAACCATTGACATTTTCCCAAAATTATCAACATTTTCCTTCACAAGGAAATCTGTCGAGGTTTAACTTTGCCAAATTTCTCCCTAACTACTAATCCGTCAAGGTTCCTTCCAAGTTCAAACTTTGCCTAATTTAAATTTGTCGAGGTTCCATCCATAAAATGTCAACGGATTTCTCCATCCAACGTATTCCATCCTTAACTTGTTTACATCCATTGTCATCATATCTCTACAAATCCATTCAATTACATATCATTCATATTGATAATATTTCATTCACATCAAAACAAATCAATTCAATTGTACATTTACATCAATCCACTCTACATCAAATTCCTATAAGTGGTAGTGTATGATCAATCCACATAATGAAACATATCACTTCATTCCATCCATGTTTATTCATCATCAAAATAGGAGTAAAACATAATCTTTGTTTCTTGATGAATAACAAGATGATATTTGTTTGATCACTTTTTATCATGTTCTCCAAGGTTATTCATTTTATTGAACAACCCATATGTTATTGTGCATGAATAAGAATGCTACTTGCATTTATATCCCATATGAATTTCAAACTATTCTACACTTGAATCATCATGCAATCATTCAAGTAGCTTTGAGATTTATCTACAACTGTTAGTTTTGGGTATCAATCGTCTTGAGACATTTTGGTCTTTGTCATTCTTAATCTTTGCCAAGCCATTCATCAATATTTTTCTTTCAAGACTTCAATGGTTGTCATGTATAAGTGTTTAACTCCTTTATGACACAATTCAATAATAGACTATTATCATTAGCAATCAAGTGTCTTTCTTTAATTTTCTCAAGATTAATTAAGCATTAGTCTTCAATCGATTTAAGCATAGTCATCCATTTTCATATTGACACTTCAATCATGATCTCATAATTGCATAGTAGTTTTAAGTTCTAAATAAATTATTACATCCTTGGCATATTTATCCTAAACATATGCTGGTTGTTGAAAATAATACTTTGTTTCCTTATTCCTAGTTGTCTCTATGGTTCTCTTTTCATGTTTCAATTTTGTATCATAAATTGATTTGTCTTAAGTTCTTCTAATATAAGCTAAACTTTAAGAGCATATTCATGTACAAATGAATCTATGTTAGAGATAGATGAGTGAAGATTCTAAAAGCAAACATTAACAGAATATGCAAGGATTTTAGTTTATATTATTATACATGTACTTACCTTGCTTCCTTGATCTTTGATTCCTTTGAACATTGTCTCATCTTCATCCAGCGTCAAATAACCATTTGCCGCTTAGTGGAGCATAATATTTTTTCTTCTCTTCATCTTCTTTCTTCAATTTATAACTTCTTAATGAAATTATACTCTTGAAGGAAGAAAGCTTCCACGTTTTCTTTTTCCTCCTTATTTTTGATCCCCCTTTTCTTTTTCTTTCTTCCTTCTCAACTAGTTTTGAACTTTCACTTTCATTTTTCTTTTTGAACTTTCACTTTCATTTTTCTTTTCTCCCTTAAATATTCTTTCTTCTCATTCTTGAACTCATTTCTTTTAACAACAAGCTCTTCTTCATTGATTTGGCTTTCTTCATTTTTTCTTTCTTTAGAAATATCTCTTTTTCAATCTCTGCATCATTGTTTGCCAAATCATTTTCTTGAATCTCAAACTCTTCTTGAGATTTCTCTCCCTTAATTTGGGATGGTTCTTTAATTTGCAACCCTTTTGTTGGTCTCGTTCAGATGGTGACTCAAGAGGGGGGGTGATTTGAGTCTTTAAAATTCCGCCCAGATGATAATCAAAGTGCAGACCTAAGGAAATAATTGATAACTAAATGCACTTAGACTGACATTTTTATAGTGGTTTAGCCCTTTAGTTGGGTTCTTACTCTACTTCTCTAAGTTAGCATTCTCTGCTAAACTCAGGTTCCACTAACACCTTTTTTGATCAATGACTTCTGATCAAACAAATACACCTGTTGGTTTCTAAGCTCACCAAGTAACTTGTACAAAATACTAAGCAAGTATCCTACTTGCTTTCACTATATAAAGGCAAGTTCTTGAACTTGCAAAGATATGCTGAAATAAATGTGTACAAATATTAATGCCTCTACCAGGCTGATTTTGTATGAAGTTTGAAAGTAGTAAATATAAATAATATAATAATAAAAGCAGTAGGATTCAATCTCTAGAAGTGTTTAAATGAATGGCTTTGGATGCTTCTCTGAATGAGCTACAGTGGAGTTGAATTTGTGGAAGAAAAAGGCCTTAAGGACTTAGTAAATGCTCTCTTTCTTATTTTTTAGTGTAAAACTGTTATCTTCTTCAATCTTACTTAACTTTTTTATATCAAGATCTCTGACTTTCTCTACTATTGTAGGTGAGAATCATTAGATACTGAGAAATGTTTGAATTTATAATTATTGTACTTTCAGTGTTGTTTCGAAGGTTATGAATTAGCTTTAGATCCTCTAAGCTTTTAAGAGATAGGTAGTTTCTTCACACACTTTACACATTTCTATATCTTCGGATGCTCCAAAGATAAGTTTCGAAGACTCTAAAGTTCATGTCAAGACCATGGAGGTTGACTCCGAAGGAATTGACTCTGAACTCCAAAATATTTTTCTCTCTAAAGTAAATATTCGTTGACTCCAAGGAAACTAACTTCAAATGCTATAGTTGTCTCTGAAATAGCCTATCGAATTCGAAGTTATTTGGCTTCACTCCAAAGTGTTTGACTTAACTTTGAAGTTCATTTTCTCTAACTTTGACGTATTCTCAGAAAGGTATTCCATCAACTTTGAAAGCTCTCATTATTGCCTCCAAAGCATCTTTTCGATTCCGAAGTTACTTGGCTCCAATTCGGAGTGCTTGAATGACTATGAAAAGCATTTGCTAACTCTGAGGGGAGTTCCTTCTACTTTTGAAATGCTTCATTGGCTCTAATGAGTTATCCTCTTATCTCTAAAGTTCTTTGAGCAGGTTTAAAGTATGTCATTTTGTGACTCTGAAGAATTTTCCCTTTGTCTCCGAAGTTCTCTAAGCAACTCCGAAGTTGAACTTTTAACCCGAAGCTAACTCCCAAGCTTCCTTGATAACTCTGAAACTTTTTTTTCTTCTTTTAAGTATATCTGTAATTTATATCCTTATCTTACTTGAGCATTTAGTTGGTTTCTTACTTTGATCATCATAAAGATTATTCTCAAGTTAAGTATGAAATTTTATTTCTGCAAAATGCTTGGGAATGAATTGTTAGTACCTTAATGTTTCCTCATGTCTTTGCTCATCATCAAAATATAGTTAGCTAAGAATGTTCATCATAAAAATCAAGCTATTTTAAGAGTGTATGTTCAACATCTTCTACTTTCTCAAATACTTCATTTTTCTCTTGTTCTACTTCTTTTGAGGATTGTCCCTTTTCTTCTTTTTCTTTTCTTTGTTTCATACACTCAAGTTAATATCAATAGAAGAATTAGTTTCACTTGAGTGCAATTCAAATTGCCCCTCAGAAATTGGCTTTAGCTTGTCTAAAATTTCTTTTGCACTTTTATAAGCGAAGACATGCTCGCATATGGTAGGAAAGAGAGCATGAAGTAAGGCATATATGGCCTTGACATTTTCTTGCCTTTCTCTCTCTTCATCCTCAATAATGCCAATAAAAATGTTTTTCCAAAGTTTAAGGTCATTAGCCAAGAGGCATATCTCCATCCTCCTCTTCTATTGTGCAAAATTGGTTCCATCAAAATATGGAAGCTAAGGGGTGGAATGTCCTTCAATGAACATAGAGGATGATCATATTGGGTTAGCTATTTGGATCATTACAATAATTTATATAGCCCACTATGATACCACTTGTTAGGTCCCTTAGGCTTGGCTTAACCTAAGAGGGGAGTGGTGAATTAAGTTTATAAAATTTTTTAGTTCAACCCCTATTAATTAACTTCTCTCTTTTTGTATACTCGCATGATTTGCTGTGAATAAATAATGTAATGTAAAATAAAAGCAAATAAATCAATCACACAAAGGAGACACAATGTATAGTGAGTCAAGACAACCAACCTACTCCACTCTTCCAAGAGCACACCCCTTGTGTTTTAGGTTCCACTATCTCACTATAGTGATTACAATTAGTGTCTCTTGCACTCTTCTAGATTTTAGCTCGAGGGGGCATAAACAATTTAGCAATTGATTGTGAGACACTCTCCAACAATAAAGTTGCTCTTCTTGATTCGAGCTTAAGGGGGCATATAAACTTAGTGTCTCTTGCACTCTTCTTGATTTTAGCTCAAGAGGACTTAAACACAATGTAATAAGTTGATTGTGAGACACTTCTCCTATATCAACTCAAGGGATACACAATCAAGCTTATTCTTCTTGATTTTAGTCTCTTACGCCAACTCAAGGGATACACAAATATAATCAAGAAATAAAAAATTACACTTTTAATAGCGTATCAATGGAAGTGCAAGGGAAGCCTTTGATATCCTTGAGTAGCTCAATTTGTTACAAAGGATTTTTCCTTTATATTAATGAAGAAGGCCTTGAGTAGCAAATGTGAAAGTGTAAGCTCTTAACTTTAAATGAAGAGAATTATGTGCTTGGCCTTGGGTTGGAAAGATTTCTTAAAGTTTTTGGCTCAATCTATAACTTCGTCAACCCTTGAAATGTCCCAAAACTCTCCTTAAATAGATCTCTCAAAATCTTGATTGTTGGAAGAGGTTTGGGTACAATTTGTGGCTTTTCAACATTCGAATTTTCACCCATTGGGGACCGCAAATGATCATGGGTAGCTGCAGTCTTTGGCTATGCCCCAAGCGAAATGGCAAGCGGTATGGGAAACCAATTACAATCGAAACCTTGGCAAACTTCAGAACCTATGCTGGTGTGTGATGGAAGGCAGCTCGCAAGCTACTATGAGATCACCACAAGTGGTATGGCAGGTGGCTGCATTGCAACTATGGTGCAAGCAATTAGTGTGAGCAATTGCGCTTTCAAATGGCGTCTTGCACTTGAAATTTCTACACTTTGCCACTTTATAAGCCTTGAGATTTTATATATAAATTTCTTTGTATATTTGTTAATCATTAAAATATGAATAATTACATTGAATTTACAAGGCAGAGCATTCACATCAAATAGTATATGCAAAATGTATAATGAATGTCAAATGTAATCTTTAATTAAGGAAAATTTTAATATGATATATTACAATAAGGAAATGAATTCAAAATTTGTCCAATTGGTAATCATAGAAAAAGTTATGAATTAGATGAAAAGATATGAGTTTGGTCAATCATCCAAAAGAGGGAGATTATAATGCTCCACCTTGCAAAAATAACAAAGAAAATTTATATTTTGAGGATTAACAAAACCATGGTGAAAAATAACATAAATATCACAAGGCTAATGAGAATTACAAAGTATAGAAAAGATAAATGGAAATGGAAATAGCTTTGTTGCCGCCCAGTGCATTCTCCTATGACCACAACCAATTGCCAACCACCTGCAAATATTGCCTACAAGGTTCTAACAACACCTCAAGCTTTTGGAACTTGACAGCTGCCTACTTGTACCACTTGTGATACCACAACCAAATACAAGGTGCCTACACATATACCACCTGCCAACCCAATTCATGAAGTGCCTGGAAAACCAAAAGCCAACCCCAAGCCACCTATTGAATGGCTTGAGGAGCACAACTGAATACCCCAGCTACCTGGGATTTGCTTGACACTGTCTTGCAACATGACTTAAGGGATTTTCAAAACAATTGACCACAACCTTTATGGAAGCCACTTTCCATACAACCTATAGTTGGCATCTGATATCACAACCACTTCACGACTATAATGGTCAAAAATTTTGCACATTCCAACACATTAATGAGCCCTAACTACCTCCAATAGTTGGATTTTGGGAACATCTATAAAAGGAGTGATGAAGGAATGTTTGTAGGTTGTTGCAAGCATTAACTAAGTTCTAACTTTCAAATTCTCTAGTAATTTAAGCCTAAAGCTCTCATCTTCATAAATTCTACATTCAAGGCTTTCCACAACAACAAAAGGAAAGACTTCACTGCATTAAAGCAAGCTTTCAGTAGTTATTAAAGCTTCCCTTGTGCTTTCAAAGAGACACAACAACAGTGTAACTTAATTCTTTCCTATCTATTTTTGGTTTATTTCCTTAAGTTGGTATTAGAGACCAATCTCAAGATGAACAAGTGAGATTGTTAAAATGAATCATAATCAACTTGTTAGATTGTATTCACACACCCGAGACCTGAAATCTAGAAGAGTGCATTGGCACAAAGTGATTACGCCCCTTTGAGCTAGAATTTGGAAGAGTACAGTGGCACTAGTTTATATTTCCAACTTAGATAGTGGAACCCAAAACAAAAGGGTGTTGCTTAGAAGAGTGGAGTAGAGAAGTTATTTTAAACCACTATATTATCGCACCTACTGCTTGTAATTATTTTCATTGCTTGATTCTTTATATTTAATTGCAAATACTTTCAAAGGGGGATTTAAATGAACAAGGGTTTAATTTAGAAAATTTATAAATCCAATTCACCCATTTCCTCGTGAGTTAAACCCAGCTAAAGAGACCAACAATACCAAGTCTATTATTGTGGCTCGATCCTCCACATAGCCTCCTCCATGTGGATTATTTTTATTTATCCACACACTCTATCTCATCCTACATTATTCATTAGGTTACAACATCCTTTACAAATATAAAAAAACATGGTATATCATAAAATTAAGCACAACCATGTAAAACTCATAGATTAACTTCAATCATGAAGAAACAAAGTACAAAACCAACCCATTATTCCAAAACCATGAAAATAGTGTCCACCTACTCAAATCCATCAAGATATAATTCTAAATTTAAACACAAAAGGGAACTGACTAAAATCATTCACAAAATCAAAGTAAAGTAATGAAAAACCTACTTACCTCACTCAAAAGCTTTCTTTCTTTCAAGATCTTCCCTCTTTCCTCACGATTTTTGCTCCTCCTTCGAGTTCCAAGCTTGGGCTACAATGACACTCAACCTTTTTTCTTAAATCCCTCACTTTTTCATTTTTTCTTATTTTTTCTCATCTTTCTCTCCTTTTTCCACTTTATAATATGGAATTAGGGTTTAGAATGTCTTAATAGGGTTATTTATTAGGTTCCAACATGTTCCCATGAGTTACACCTCATTATATTAAGCGTTAGTCAACTAACGATATAGCTCAGTCAACTGTGCTTCTAAAAATAAAAAATACTTCACTTTAGAAGTTCAACAACACTCTTTAGTCCATTAAGCTCTAAGACCAAGGCTCAAAAGCAAACCTTAGTCAACTGAGCTCAATGGCTAAAGTTTTAGCCAATTTTTTAGCTGGACACACTTACATTATTTTTGGCCTAACTTCCTCCACACAACTCTAATTGACACGATTCTTTTTGCATTGGATTCTTGACTTCAAACGGAATCTAATAAAATAATTTTTATCTAAAAATTCATTATACATGAAAAATATCATGTATTTAAATTCACACCATCTACTAGATAGCTTTCTAGATAAATTGATACACTCTTAGTTTTCATTTCATAATTCTCTATAAATAACTTTGATTGATAAATTATCTATAATAGTAGATTCTAAATGTCAAGATATTTTGATTAATATATTAATGCTAGATAACCCAAAATATAGAGACCATGATAAGCTTTCAAAGTCAGGCAATGTTTGTTGTTAATTTTTTGCTATATTCGATCTCCTACATAAAATACTCCAAACTACATTTTTGAATCTCTCCACAAGATTCTCAATCTAAAACCATTTAAGAAAGTGTATTTAATTACCATTAACATGTTTTAAGCATTAATTTCAATTAAGAACTCCTAATTTCTATTTTCACCTATTTGGTTCTTTACTTCCATTCATCTTTCCTTCACAACTAGCTTTACACAAAAACTTTATACAATTTACTCTTCACAACCTTCACAAATATAGTTTCTAGCTTCAAAACCATATTTAAAATATATTGTGAGTTGCATTTATATATCATTTGATTAATAACTAAAATAATTATCCTTTTTATTTTTTTAGTTTATTTTTTACTCAATTTTCATATATTTTTTACTTTAATATTTCATAGGCTTGTATGGTTAACTAACTATCCTATTAATAAGCCCCATTTACCTTATCAAGCATAGTTATCAAGCTAAATACTATTCTTGGATTATATTATAAGATTTAGCCCTATTAGATCTTTAGGCCAATCACTCTTGTTCAACTAATATCGTGGCCTAACACATCACTCAGTCATATTTTTCAAGTATAACTTATTTTATCGCATAATTATTATACCAAGCTATATCAAGTGCCACTAGAATCTAACTTATATCATCAATGATTGACATATTAACTCATCAAATTAATAAGTTCCACCCACTAGGTGCATTTAAAACCAACTCTTTAAATGCTAATATAACTTAAGTTTGGGATACTACAAATAGTCTTTCATATAGGGCAAGTCAAGCAGAGTACAATTTATCATTCCCATAAAGGTTGCCAGTATATAAGGAGATAATATATGTAAGCTTTATTTTTTCTCATGTAAACTACAAATAAATTAATTATCAGTTCATTTGTTTTAATAGTTTATATGCCTTTTCAAGGTGATAAGCTAGGCAAATATGAATCTAGAAACATGGAAAAATATACCTCAATATGAAGCACTTAAAAAATAGATGCACTCTAAATTGTGTCTTTTTGAATTTTTGAATTAATGGTTGTTAGACAAAGTCATCAAATAAACACACTATACACATATTGTTGTATAGGACAAATAGTTTGCAATTTGTCATAGTGCTACCTTTGTGGTATTTGAATGTAATACATATGAGATTGACAACTTAATCAATATTGTTCTTTTATTTAAAATACTATGTTAATAATTTTTGTATATGTTGATATGCTTCGGTTAGTTTTGAATCATGTGGTAGGTGGATTGGTTTGCACCTATAGTTAACTATTACCATTCAAACATACTTAAATAGTTTAAAAATGTTGGTGTGGTACTTGAACAGGCTATAAGATATACAAGTGGATGAACAAATGCTTGTGTTTTTACACTTTATAGAGGTTGGTTATATATGCAATGGTTTAGGAATAATGATTCACACAAGTTGACCATTCTAAAGTTTAGATTAATGCCATTATTATCATTGGATGTAGTTCAATTTTTTTGAAGTTTAATATCTATTGACTATTGCACCATGGATTTATTGTGAATCAGTGGCTTCAAGATCTAATTAAAATATTGAATAATGGTTTGTCATGACATTATTTAATAAACTCTTCTCCATTAAGCATCACCCTTCTTGATATCGCTACAACTAAATAAAACTTCCTTATCGACCTTTGTTGTAATGGTTTCATTTAAATAATTTTACAAATTATAATAAGAATAATGTACCAACTTAAATGGGTAAAGCTAAAAACTCACTAATTCTTAACTTAATAAATAATGATGAAGAAATTATCAACTATCTTATGCAAGGATTTGAAATAACATTTTTTAACAATAAACTAATGAAAGTATTTTAACACTACCATTTCATAACCCATAACTATAACATACTTGTACCAAGGCAAATATGAGAAAAAATGAAAATCAAACATCAATGCATATTTTGACTATGAAATAATTTCCATTTGTGATGTTCTCAATTAATTACACTTGTTATATTAAAAAATATACATACACATCCCAAACCTTAAGTGGTCCTAATATCTTCATAAAGGAAGAAGACCCTTGATTAAAAGGAAAAGTGTAATGCATTTAGATACTAACAGAATCACTTTCCTCTAAGTGGGTGTACTTCTTTGGGATCACCGAGCACATTGCAATGGCATGATATACGTGGATCACCTCAAGCCAACGGGTGGAGAGGATGATGCAACTCTAGACTATGTTGCAAGAAATTGGGCCAACCTAAAAAATTGGAGTTTTGATCATTATTAGTTGATCCCAAGAAGGAATCAAGACTGAGTGACCTCTTTACATTTTGACCTAAAAGAAACCAAAAAAATAGGTAATTGGGTTGTTCGACTCTCCTTATAATGGTAGAAAGCCTAGGAAGGATAAGATACTTTGACTGAGTCATAATAGGATTTGACTCAATGGCTCAATGGTTTAACTTCTTATATTCCCAAGAGAAGTCTAGGAAGAACAAGACCAAGTAGACTAGGTGTTTTGGATTTAGTGATTTAGTGATAGCTCACTCTCTTGATTACCCACAAGCTTAGGAAAAGTGGGATCAAACTGGCTACATTTGACTTAGTAAGTCATAACTTAGCAACTTAGCAGGAGCTCAATGTTAAGTTTAACCCTTTTAAATAGCTTAATTTTGATGATGAATGTATGTGTATTAACAACTAAGTTTTGATGATGAGCAAATATGTGAATGAAAAGTTATGGTACCAACAAGTTATTTTCCTAAGTGCTGCAGAAATAAATGAATAAAAGTAATAAATTACATTAAGGAAGTAACTTTAAAGTGATGAACAACATAAAACAACTTATATGAAGATTAAACTCATCACAATTAAGAATTTAGAGGAAGAAAAGAAAATAAATGCTCAAAAAACAATGATTTTGAACTTGAAAAGAGATTTTAGAGGCATAAGGACAACTATGAAATCTAGTTAAACAAGTTTAGAATTATTAAGAATCCATCAGAAGATCTAAAGGATAATTCTGGAGTGTAAAAACAAGTCTTAAAGCTTTAGAGAAGAAGTTCATAAGATAGATCCTATGCTTTAGAGATCTAAAGGACCAAGTTGAACTTAGTTTAGAGCAAGGAAGTCTTTCAGAAGATACTTTAGAAGGTAGACATAAGCTTCGAAAGTCTAGAGAAATAGCCATTGGAAATAGTCAAAGTTGTCAATCATCAGAAGAAGCTTCAAAGTTTGAAAGTCGACCTTTCGAGGTGTAAAATACCTCATAGAATGCAGTTCTTCTACTAAGTAGAAATTCAAAGGTCGAAAAGAGAGCTTTAGAGCTCTTAAATTTAATATAGCAATAGTAACTAATAAAATACCCAACCTTCAAAGGTCTAAAGTTAAACTTCAGAAGTTCTGAAGAGCACTAGCCAAAAAAATTATGTTAAGTGTAGAAAACACAATCTAAAATAATCAAAAAAAATTTAAAAATAATAATTAATGGCTAGATGATCTTTCAAGGATATAAATAGAAGATTCAAATCTCTTAAAGAGTTAGTTGAGTAAATTAAAGAGCATTTACAAAGCATTCAAAGTTTTCTTTTATGTTTTTTAACTCCCACTGTGCACAACTATGAATCATCAATCAAAGCTCAATCTACATAAATCTCAAGGACTTTGAAATTTATGTTCTTTATTTCTACATTTTTTATTGCTTTAAATTATTTAGGTATACAAACTGCCTCAGTAAGAGGCACTAAACTTGTACAAATTTTATTACTATTTTTCATTTCTACAAGAAAGGGGCTCATAGTTATATGTACGGATTTCAACAAGTATGAAAGACTTACTGTTAAACACATGTTCATGGAACCTAAGTCCAGTGAGTGAGACTGACTTAGAGAAGTAGAGTGGGAACACCAATTGGGCAAAACCAATATAAAACAAATTGTCTCCTATGCTATTTGAATATTTTATCATCTATTCGCACAAAGAAATTTTAATTTAGCCAAATTTTTTGAAAAGCTCAATTAACCACCCACCCCCCCCCCCCCCCCAATCTTTCCTTGAGCTAGCTTAAGGGACCAACTATAACTTCCAATACCTCCACTCTATGCATTTTAACCATCCGGTAGATTGTTCTCTATTGGGGCCTATGTGGGACATTACCATTCCCTTTCTTTTCACTAAAATTTCCTTATTCTTAAGGGAACTTCTCCCAAACTTCGATAAAGTCTGCCCTAAATTTTATTGATTTACACCTGATATACATTAATCAAATAAATTCCTAATACCAATATTCACAATTTTCAATATAAAACGTAATGCTGTGTATTCATCATCAAAGATAATATTTGAATTTAATAATCATAAAACAAGAACATAACTCGCTGAACTAGCTCATTTTATCCACAAGCCATGACCTGCCTCTCCCCATGATGGTAATAACATAATCCATTTCAATATCATATACATTTATACCTATTATGATATGTCATTATACCACAATATACATCATTTAGAATTTAATACAATTATACAAATTCACACTATACAAATATACAATGGGATTCCAATCTCGCTGTTACATCATACCATTGAACATATCTTATATTCTTACTCACTAGTCCCAACCCACAGTTGAGATTCTTTACCTGGCCTATTAGCTAAAAATTAAAATAAGAAGGCGTGAGTCTGGGCAACTCAGTAAGTAGGCAAAAATAATAGAAATCGATAATCAATTCACAATAGCTTGTTTCAATCTAGGACATGAATAAGCTCTGACAAGTAATTACATCCTCAATACATAGCTATGAGGCTCAATCATCAATTCAATAACAATGAAATACAATTATGTTATGAAGATCATAATCCTCATTGTTCCTAAAACATGTAGATGTGTCAAAGACAAAGATTATATCACATGATCCAAACATACTTGTTCACAACAAATGGGATATCCTCTATCTCCTACCATTACATTTCATATCACAAGCAAAACACCAACTATATCAATCCAAAGGATATTTACTATCCATCATACTCATGTATTCGCAACCCATATAAATATTGACTTTAAAACATAATGGGATATACACTATCCCTATCCAATCAAACAAGCTCAAATTCAAATAAGTGGGCTAATTCCCATGCACCTAACCGAAAAAGGGGGCCTACTTACATTCTGATGAACCCACTTATAGTCTTCATGTTCTCAAGCTTTGCTTCCCAACTTCTTGGCTTCCTAGCTCGATGATCAATTGGTCCTACACATAACAATTTTTTTATCAACAAAATGATATACCACCAACAAAATGAAATACCATGACCAAATACCATAACCCAATCCATTTATAAGTTTACTTATGTCTCAAGTGCCTAAAAGCATTCCAATATTAGACATAAGGCTATTTGACTCAATATTGTTTAGAATTATCCATAATCATGCACTTTATTACACTAGGATATTATCTTACTCATAGCAAATCATGACCTATAAACAATTTACTCAATTATATACAGTTTTCCATTAACCCATTTCATCAAACAGCCTATAAGCATCATTTATTTACAAATTGCTTAACAACATAGGTTATGAATTTTCATTCCTGACCATAATTTACTCAATTATATACAGTTTTTCATTAACCCATTTCATCAAACAGCCTGTAAGCATCATTTATTTACAAATTGCTTAACAACATAGGTTATGGATTTTCATTATCGACCATACCTAATGAATAACCTTGAATTTACCTTAATTATATGCTAATCACACTTCCAACTCAATTAAACCATACATAATCAAGTTTTTACACAAAACCCCCATGTTAACTATTCATGAGTTACTGTTCACAAATGGGGTAATTACATAATCATAATTAATCAAGTCTAAATCATGCCAAACATGTTGTAAATCATATATCAATCAATTTTTCTCATAATTTCAACACAAAATCCATGCAAATCCCACCATTTTACTGTTCACAAGTTGGGTTCCAAACCCTAGCAATTGAAAAATATAAAATCAAATGAAAAGAAAGGGATTAATTTTCCAAGCATAGCTTCTGTCTTTCATCATTTTTCACTTCAAATCTTCAAGAATCCACCCTGAATCACGTCCAATAGGATTCCCTTCCATGGAACCATCCTCAAATAGTAAGAAAATGAGATTTTAATCCCTAAACCCATGATCTCTCATGCATATCAAAAAGGATTCTAGCCTAAATCACCAAGAAATTGAGTTTAAGATGATTGGTTTTCATGGCTAGGGGCGTGGGAACTAGAGGAAGAAGGAAGAAACAAATAAAATAAAAAGAACGGGATGAAAAAGTCAATGTTTTGACTTAAAATAGCTACTAGCGCCGTGGCCTCGAACTCTGGTGCCACGGCTCTAGAAAGTTTTGCCCACACTCGTGCCTCCTCAATGACTGGTGCTATGGTGTTAGTTTTGCTAGCCCACTTTTCTTCCCCTTTTCTTTATTTTTTTCTCTTATTTATTCATTCCTTTTTCCTATATTTTTAATCATAATATTTTTCACATAATGGGCCATTTAAAACACATAATTAATTCCTTCTATTAAATCAAAATCATTTCTTTAATTCGCCATAAACTAATAATGTTAACATAATTTGTCAGTAATTTGATACAATTCAGTATAGGTTACCCCAAATTAATCATTTAAGTAATTTTTAAAAAAATTTACCTCATTTTAAATACCCCAGGTGTTACACCAATACTCAAATCTCTCAATTACCCATGAGAAGCTTAGGAAGCTTAGAACCAAGTTAACTAGGCTTGGTTTAGCCAAAGATGATTTAGGGTTAACTCCGTGAGTCATAACTTAGTAACTCAGCCTTATCCTAGATTTAGGTAATGGAATCACTAGATGAGTGGTGTTTTTTAGTATTTTATAAAAAATAGGAACTAGGTAATCTCTATCATTTAACTTATGAGAGACTACAGAGGCAAGTCACATAAATTCAGCCTAATCGCACTTAAGTTAATTAAGTCTAATTATAATTAGAATTAATAATAATTATTAGTACTAATGATAGTTCCTAATATTATTTTTAAATTAACTTAGGATATTGGTTAGGATGATATCATTATCTCCTTGATCTTTTGAGTTATTTTTCAAAGCAACTCCATCATTCTCAAGGTTTAATGAATATTTTAACAAATTTTAGTGAGTTCTAATAGTCTAAACACATATCTGATTATTTATTATAAATGTACGGGCATACCATTACCATAGTGAGACCTATGCGTGTGCCATGATAGATCATGGTAGAGTGCCTTCAAGCACCAAGAAAAGTTACAAATAGGCTAAGAGTCATTGGTATCAAGGGAGACACCTGCCTTTTGAAGATTCTAAGCCTTCAAATGTGTAGTGAACTCTCTCATGAGAGAGAGGGAGGGAGGGAGGGAGGATTTATAGGTTCCATGACCACTTGCACTATCGAGGGCATTCATGGATTTAGCCCACCATTAGGGTTATTCTTGAGATTTAGCCCACTTGCACCATTGGGGGCATTCTTGGGATCTAGTCCACTTGCACAATTAGGGATTCTTAGGATTTAGCCTACTTGCATCATTGGGGGCATTCTTGAGATTTAGCCCCCTTGCACCATTGAGGCATTATTGAGATTTAGTCCACTTACACCATTTAATTTATTTGCACCATTGGAGCATTCTTAAGATTTAGTCCACTTGCACCATTGGGGGCATTTTTGGGATTTAGCTCACTTGCATCATTAAGGGCATTCTTAGGATTTAGCCCACTGGGGACATTCCACTGGGGACATTCTTGGGATTTAGTCTACTCGCACCATTGAAGTATTACAACCGCAACATCCAAATGGGAGATAAAAGAAGGGGTAGGGCCAACACTATTTTGTGGGGCCCACATTAATTGCACCATCCATATATGCTAACCATTTTGAATAGACTCGGTGCTTCAAAGTCTCATGTTTGTCCGTGGCTTTCATATGCATGGAAATTGGTACTGATTAACTAATTTTGTGGGTCATGTAATCCTAAGACGAGATTTTTTTACATGTTTGTATGGGTACCACCCATTTATCTAAATGCCTCTGAACACGTCTAGTTGAAATGAGGGTATGAATGCTCGGTTAATTGCATGCATTCCATGGTGGATCCCATTTACCATGACCGTGCCATATTTTATTGGCAATATTAGCTCGCACTGTCAGACGTGCAAGTCACAGGATAGTTGTGTCGGACATTTGAATTCATTCACCCATGAGGGCCGCACGTTCATGCTCACGTGCATGGGAATTATTATACCTAGCTGGTGATTTTAGTTACACACTTCGTGGACTGGTGCCTTGGAATTCCTTGATGTTCCATAGATGAGTTCAGGCAGGTCCCGCGTCCATTTTCATGCATGGGATTTATGTGTGGATAGGTAACGTAGCCTTTTGTACATTTTACATGATTCCAAATCCATTGATTGGAATTGGCCTGGACAGTGTAAATTAAAATCTGGGTATTTCAGACGTGATTTTATAGTGCTGGGGTGCACACCAGCAACACCAATAAATTAGTAGCAATGCAACTGCACGGGAGTAGGTCCCGACAGTACCATTCAATGGAGAACATTGTTCAGTTGGGAAGCCCGCTTGGCCACGCCACTTCTTTGATTGCACGGATAAAACCAATGTTCAGTGGACAATCTTCACTAGCTAAATACTAATCCAACCGCGCAGTTTCAGCATGGCGAGTCCATCTGCGCAGATTGAGAGTGTTTCCCCACTATCTCAGCTGCGCAGGTAGAATATTTGTTTTGATGCCAAAAGCCTTTAGCTAGGCGGATTTCATTCGCACCTTGATTTCATGGCTCCGTCGCTCAACTCGGGTCGTACCAGTGGTGTGTTTCTGCTCTGTGTTTTATTCAACCCCAACAATACCAAAAGGTTTTCACTAGAATTTCAACCTCTAAGACGAAGTCATAATTTAAATACATAACAAATCTAAAACATTTCTAATTTTTTTCCTAGTCTTTCAATCGTAATGGCCAACTCTTTTACTCTCTTAAAGATCTCAATCTCCCACAGTGCAACCTCCAGTTCCTTCATTAGATAGGCATTCTGTTTTGATGCGTTACAATTATATTTTTCTTGCACTATTGACCCAATAGTCGTAATTTTCATCACACCAACAAGAATAGTTATAGCACTTGACTCCCTGCATTAACAAACAATTAGAATCAATTATCATGCCATATGCAAAAAATATAGCAATAGCATATGAAAAATGACTTACAAATGCAAGACAATAGTAGAGAAATATACCTAGATTCTTTTTTGTCACTGATCACAGTATCAAATACAAACCTTGCCCACATAGAATGATCACTGGATTGGAGCTAGATGCCATGTTCTAGTCAGTTGGAGTAAAAATCAGCTCCCAAGATGAATATCAAAATATCATGCTTTCACATTCTTTCTTTTTAGGCAATTAAAATACTTGACCATATTTCAAATCAACCCAATAAAAAACCCTCCTCTTTAGATAATTCAACTGCAAATTTACCTTTTACGAACCATAGGTATAAAACATATCAAAAACGAACCATAGGTATAAAACATATCAAAAATTAAATATTAAACATAAAATCTAAAAAATAAAAATATATAAATGTGAAACATGTAAAAATATAAAGTAAAAAATAAAATAAAAAATTATACAAAAATGACTAATTTATTGAGATAAATCTTTACACAATGTTATAAAAAATGACATTATCGAGTATTATTTTTATAGTTTATAAAACTTTTTCAAATCATTTATATTTTTTTATCATATGGATATAGACAAAGTGTGAACTTAGGATGATTACATAGCCACGTTAATACTTAGCTTAGTTTTCTAGTCATAAAAGTAAGCATTAAATTAGTTTCAGTTACACTTTATTACTATCGACAATAGCTAGCATTAGCTTGTGCTAGATGGGTCGGCAACAAGGGTTCCAATTCCGCAACTAAGATATGTCATTGTAGCTAGGAATTCTCGTTCTTGGCAGATTAGGAGACTTCGAGAAGGACAATTGGCCATGCTTGTTATTACCAAACTGAGATTTCGTTGTAAAGAATATTCTAAAAGAATAGAAACTTGCAACCCACTTTTGGCCTTTCACTATCTCATGCCATTCTCCATTTTCATCTTCTTCTACATTCTTCCATCTCTATCTTCTTTCCTACCTCACCAATTTGAAGCAACAGTTTATCAATAGTTGGAAGCTAACTTGAATATGTTGCAACTTAATCTACAAATACCAGTAACTACTAAGTGTTTAAAACATATAAGCATGGGATATGCAACACTTAATCTAGACTACTAATTTGAATTATTTTAATATCACATATTAGTAAGCATTTTAATACATTAGAAAACATTCTAGTGAGAAAACACCACAAACGAAATATTCATTGTTAGATAGTTGTCAAATCATGAATTCATAATTAGAAATGATTAAATTTTCAAAGAGCAAAATTATCTTTTTAGTAATGTTTATTAAAGTTTTTTAAGGTTTATTAAAATTTTTTAAAGTTAGTTAAAGTTCGCTAAAGTTTATGATCTTTAATATACTGTGACGCCCTGCAATTTTGAGGTACAAGTAAATTTATTTCTTTAGTTAAAAGTGAATGGTGCATGTATATTTATTGAAAATGAAGAGAAATTAGCTAAATAAAGTAATAAATTCATGAAGAGAATGACTAATGTTATGTTTTTTATAGTCTATTGGATAGAAGTATGTTGAAAAAGTTGCAAAAAGTGGTAAAAAAAAGGCACATGTGCATGTGCTATCATATGTCGCCAGAGTACTATAAGTGGAGCAAGATAAAATGCTCCATCATCCCATTCCAGCCCCATTCATTGCCTCCAAACCCTCCCAATGCCCCAGCCTCTCTAGGAGTTGAATTCTACAGTGGAGTTAGATGGTTGAGTTAGGAAAATTGAAGGCAAAGTGTGTTGCACCAGTCTGACATAAGGAAAATGCTTAGTTTTGTCAATTTGAGCCATGTGGGAAAGAAGAAAAATCTGGGAAAATTAACTCAACTGAATTTTGTTGCAAGTGACAAAAGAATCTAGCACG
Organism: Pouteria campechiana; assembly: GCA_036873735.1. Classification (NCBI taxonomy): domain Eukaryota; kingdom Viridiplantae; phylum Streptophyta; class Magnoliopsida; order Ericales; family Sapotaceae; genus Pouteria; species Pouteria campechiana. The sequence goes on from JAYJMB010017582.1 coordinate 104,403, forward strand.
TAAAGAGTGTTTCATCATGAATATATAAATTCTATCATGTTGATTTGTAGAAGTATGAATCATACAACAAGAAACATAGAGAAGTAGGGTTCTTTTGGGTTAAAAATTGGGGTAAAAGAAGAATTGAAGCATGAATTGTATGTTATGATTCTGAAATTAGAGATTAAAGCGCCTAAAACAGGTTATTATGTAGTTTGGATAAGAAACTCTAAACTAGCTGTGGCTAAAAATGAGAAATCAAGAAAGTGCATGTCAGCTATTGGATGAAATGACATCAAGAAGGGTATAGCACTATTATCCTCTGTTATTGAACCATTAATCGCCACTGGGGTAGGATTTGAATGTGATATGTGAGTAAAACCTAGAATGGATTGATTGGGGAAGTTGAGCTAGGGTTGAAAATAATGATGTTTTGTAAAGTTTAACTACATATAAATGTTAATGGGATGTATATGTTGCATATAGGATTGATGAGTCATTACATTGAACTTGGAATTACTAGATCTAAATCCAAAAAGAGTGTGGCTATTGCATAAGGTAAATAGGTTTTGTTTTCTATGATTTAGTATTGAATTTTCTTATTTATCTACTTAATCATGAATTTCAAGCATATGTAATGTGTTGGCTACGTGATTGCCATCATATACTATAATTATGACAAGAAGGAATGATAATTTGGTTTATATAAGCGTGAGTTGATAATTTGGTTTATATAAGTGTGAGTTGATCTCTTTTGTATTAGTTAATAGACAAATGTATATGCCTAAATGGTAGTATGTTTGGCAGGGATAGTGATTGTGCTTTAAGATCATGTGTTGTACCAAATATTTAATCGATTGGTATTTAAACGAATGTCATTCTATGTGAATGTAATGGATGATGATTTTAGTATGTAAACAAGGGTAAATTATGACTTAAAAGAAATGATTTGCTATGCTAAAAGATGAAGTAAATAAGGGAATAAACAGGGCATGCAAATAAGGGGAGAAAACATGGTGCGGCGATGGGCAGCAAATTGGACGCTGTAGTGTCTAATCTGACGCCACGGCATGGGAGGGTGAAAATGTACAGATAGCTAAGTAGAAAATTGGATGTCGTGGCATCTGAGCAATGAATTGAATTTTTTTTTATTTGATCTAAAATGCAACATTTTCCTAAGGCAATTGGAAAATGTCTTGTATGGAAAACTAGAGATATTCTTGCCGGGTTCCAAGGACATGAAAAGACTCCAAAACATGAAAATGGGTATAGAATGAAAAGTACTATTTTATTCCTTTTAAAGTATGATTATCCCGAGATAGTTAAATTGTGTGTGATACGCCTAGTTGGCATGGCAACCTGAATGGTCGGATGTGATATGTCAGGTTGGCATAATAGCCTACATGGCAGAGTATGATGTGGTTGAAAGGCGAGATAGCCCGAATGGCCAGATATGATATGCTTGAAAGGCGAGATAGCCCAAATGGCCAGATGTGATGCGCCTGAATGGCAAGATGGCTTAAATGGTCAAATATGATATGTTTGAAAGGCAGGATGACCTGAATGGCTAGATGTGATGCGCCTGAATGGTTAGATGGCCCGTAGGGCCAAATATGATATGCCTAAATAGCAGAGCAGTCGTATGTCTGGGTATGGATACGTCTAGGTTGGTATGGAGGCTCTAATGGCTTGAGTTATGTGACACATCTAACTATGGTTGACTACCTCCTGGGGATTCCTTAGAAATGGCAATCATGGATTGTTGAGTCGTGACAAAGTACGAAGGTGAACAAATGAAAATAAATTAAGACGAGAGGAATATGAGGAAAGTGATGAAAATGAACCATAATAAAATTAATATTATAAAGAAATTAATAGTCTTTTGATGCATTGTATTAAGGGATTAAGATTGTATGTCGTGAGCCACTATATATTACAAATTACATTTTTATGTGACATGATCTAGATGTAATATTTTGTTGTTAATTTCTGTTTAATTGCATATTTTCTTACTGAGTTGTCCGAACTCACCTTGTTTTTTTATGGTTTTTAGTTAATAGGCCTAAAGAAGGAGCCCAACATGGGGTTGGGGCTCAAGATTGGGATAGGCTATGAGTCGTGCCCATTACACATTCATCAATATAAACATTTCCTTTTTGGCATTTTGGAATGTATATAAATTTTAAACTTTTAAATTTGGGCATGTGTTGTATATAAATTTTGTATAAATTATGGTTGCTAACATGTCATTATGCAAGGTGTGTAGGAAATTTATTTGGCTACCTCTATCACAATGCTCCTATTGATTTTGGGAGAATTGTGGGTATATGATATTGACTTAATGTATTTTTTATATGTATAATTTAATATATGATGATAGATTATACAAGTCGGATATGGTCAGTACAGGGGAGATTCTGTCCAAAGTTCCTCGTAATACTAGCTAGAGTAACGCTCTAAAGGTGGAGTGTTATATATACTTAAATATAACTTTTATCAATTAAAGTTTGTTACTATTCATTGAATCTTTTGTAGGTTTTAATAAATTTTAAAATAACTTTTTAAAAAATTATTAAAACCCATTAAAGTCTATTGATAGTTATTGACTCTTTTACAAACTTTAGTAAATTTTAATATAACTTTTATAAAGCCTATTAAAGTTTGTTAATATTCACTATTTTTTTATATGTTATAATAGCTTTTTATTAAAGTTTGTTAAAGGCTATTAAAGTTCATTAATTCTTTCTTGATCACTAATAAACTTTAATGAACCCATTAAAGTCTATGAAGGCTCATTTAAAAGAAAATTATTTATAGATTTTAAATTTTTCAAAATAATATTAGAATTACATTTGAACTTCACATTTTACATATACATCTATTATATTATTAATATTTATAAAAAATTAATAATAATCTAAATAAACCCACAAATCACTTATTAAAAAAATTTAAAAAAAACCCTCATGTACTATTATACTCCTACAAGAATAGGTTTTGCTATAAATTCCCTCTGCTGGTAACTTTATTGAAAAACATTTATCGCCAAATAGATATTATTGAAAAGTACTTTAATGTTTCAGCATTTTACCACCAAATATACAAATAATGTTGAAAGTATTTTTCAAATTAAAAAGTTAACACTATATGGCTTCTTGCTTAGCACTTTTGCAAAATATCTTTTGCTAAAAGTCCTTTTTTGACAATGGACAGAATAACGATTATTCTGCAGTCTAGTTTCAACAGACAATTCCCAAGACAAAAATACAAGAGAATCGCTCAAAAACACAGAGAAACACCTTTGATGTTCAATTTAAAATTGTGTAAACCAAGAATGTCAAAAATCAGCCCGCAAGTCAGGTTATATAGCTGAAAATTATCATTATTAGAATTTTATAAAAAAATAGCAAAATCTCAATAATCATGCCAAAAAGAAATACGTGATTAAAAAAAGCTATCTGTCAAAAATCTAACTCAAATTAAGTTTAGAATCACTTCCTAAATTATAAATAAAATATTACTATAAAAGAAAAAAAATTAACTAACAATGGAAATTCGGAGTGGATTTGAATATAGGATTTGTGTTAACCTCCAAGGTAACTAAATCCAAACCAAGTTGCAACCATTAATTATCTCAATTGTGGCGCAACCAGAAATCGAAATGGGCAGCCATTGCAAATGCCAATGAAAGGAAATTAGAAAATAATAATATTATAGGACGATTAATTTCTGCTGATATATGTATCAAGTAAAATGAAAAAAACAAAAAACAAAAGCATTCGCTCAAGCTCAACAAACCAACGTCCACGAATCAACAAAAGCGTTGGCTCAAATTCAGCAAACCAACAAGAAGAAAGGTCCAATAATCGGATGGGGGCGGTTTGTTGGATTGTGCAGCAAACTTTCGGTGCCATAGACCGTGCATGGGGCACTCGATGCGATGGGACAGTTTTCCTTCAAATTCAAGCACTTGGCACTGTCTACTCCATGACATTTTTGGTTCCACTGCTTGTTTTTGGTTTTTCAGAGTGCTCCATTTTCCATTTCTACTACTATGGCAGCCGCGTCTTCAAATAAATAACTTGCATCCCCGAATTGGTTCATCATACTTACGGCATTGTTACAATGCCCTAACTACCAATCCAACCATCTGCAGAAATCCACACCAAGTGCTCAACCTTTAGTCGTCCGTCCATTTTGCATTACTTCAAATTTTCTTTTCAATACGTCCATAGGCTTTAGAAATAGTGCAAATGTGTGAGGGACAACCATCAGGAGTCACGGGGGTGGGCCAACTGCTAGGAAGGTATCTTATCGCATGAGGACGTGGGGAATCACGTGATGTGTTGTTATCTGCTGCAGTCCACTTATTAAGAAGAAAAAAAATTCGAGATTCTGAAGATATTGGCTACAGGTTAGTTAATTATAACGCCAGCTACCTAGAACAACAACAGAAACCAGCACTTGGAACGGAGGAAGTTTCATTAGCTAATTACAAGACCGCTACCATGCTTTTATGACCCAAAGAAATTTTGGCCTTTACAAGGGCGAGAAAAATACCTTGCGACATAATTGAAATATGTATTTTGTTGAGATAAAATAGGACAGAAGAATCATTTTTAGTAGTAGTGGTAGTAGTAGATTATAGATGGACGTAAGCTTCATCTCAGGATCAAATCAATCTTGTTCTTTTCTTTTTTCCTTTTTTATTTTGCCGTTCTTTCTTCCTCTTCTTCTTGTTTTTTACTTTTTTTTGGTTGAAAGTCATAACGGGATTAGATTTATGATAATAAACCAACTTAGTTGCAAATCAATCTTTGTTCCTTTTTCTTTCTTTCTTCCCTTGTCATCTGAATACTTAATCCAACAAAAAATTTATTGTGGCATGAGCCTTTGGGCGGTCTAGCATATCCTCTACAATTATATTTAAGCACTTGCCATTGAATCTTTCGCAGATTAGTACATCTACCAGCTGGGACAAATGCACTCAGTCAGTTTTAGAAGAAAGATGTTAGGCAGCTTAGCTTACTACCACCATGCCTAAAAAGTTAAGGCGACTCACCATCACGGATCACAACGCCCTGCACCAGCGTCCAGCTACACACGTGGGAAAATTTTTCCATAGCGTGGGCTAGATAGACTTTTGGGTTCTTCAGGCCTCCTATAAATTTGAGGTGTTTGGTTCAACATCTGTAGGCTTATCTAATTGATTAAATAAATAAGTAAATAAAAAGACAGATCTACTCAAAAATGGCCCAAACTTAAGTGTGCATCTTTCTTTAAGTAGAAATGGCTTGTTTAGAGCGAGCGCACAGTTTTTTTCTTTTCTTTTCCATCAAAAATTCACTCTTTTAGCATGTATTAACATGTGCTGCAGAACCGATTAGTTCACTATCATACCAATCATACTAATTTTCGGTCCTGTGCAAGTAATTAATTGCAAATTGGGTTATACATGCCTAGCACCAGCTATCCCAGGACTCATTCAAGCTCTTAGTTGGAACAAAGCAATGTTATTGAAATTAAACTAAACCAAACGTTGAACTATTCAAGCATCCAATTTTGGCCTGATTAATTAAACCTTCTAAGCTAATCCGTTTCAAATAGTTAAAATAATTTTATATAAAAATTAAATAATGATAAAATATGCATTAAGGATCAAATTTCAAAAGCTTAATTTGAAATATAATTCTTTTATCTCTAGACTACATCCCTTAACTTACTTTTTTGTTATATCCATATTGATAAATTAATATAAATTCAGTAATTTATGGTGGTTTCCTATACCTAGCTGGTCATACTAGACTTCACCCACATAGAACCCAAAGGATAGACATCGAAAGTCCTGAGAACCCCCCACCTATGCTTTGGCGTTCCTTAAATTATAACCATTAAGTCCGAAGATTTCCCTGCAATGTTATTTATTACCATGCAAGAAGGAATTGAAACTTTCTACAATCATGCATGATAGAATGGACGACTTTCCTGTTGAGAACAAAATGAAGCTAACTTTTTAGGTTGAGCTGATCGATAGCCCACACCATGTAATGCCTTTCATGGTGCCAAAAGCCGCCGCCTCATTTCTAGGTTTCTGAGCGAATAGAAAACTGGGTTCCTTTTCTTTCTTTGTGCTCGCACTGGAACCTTAAAACATCTTACTCCTACGCCTAGAGATCTAAATTCACCGACGCATTGATGCGATTGAGTCAGTTTTAAATTCTCCCCTAGATGCTATCGTCAGTCAGTCAGCCCATTAGAATTGAAAACCATCTGGATAAAATTAAGGGGAAAACTGAACTTCCCAATTTCAATCAAATACCCACTAACAAACCATTGAATCTTTGTTTATTTTAATTTTGTAAGCAACTATTTATACATTTGTTATTGTCTATATAATTTATTCATAACAGTTAACCGTCAAGTAGCAAAAACATGCACATTTTTTGCTCAAATCCGTTTTCCTTATTTTCCAGATTGTCATCGTTAACTAACTTAATGGCACAGAGAACCGACCAACCTTATTCTTACAAAAATATGACGCTACAATAATCTTCACAAAGCTATCTTTAAATTCACATACCTCCAAATCTTTAAATTCGGATACCTCCAATAGGAACGCATGGAGAAACGAAATAATGGGAAAAGAACTTACGGGAGTTCCTCTTTTTTCTTTTCTTTTCTTTCCTTTTTTTCATTCTTTCCTCTTTTCTTGGACATCATGAGAAGGCTCTACATAAGTTACATGATCGTGTCTGAAGTATCCTCATCTAAGAACAACATTCAATTTATTCTGCACGGCCTCTCTAACATTCCACTGCAACCACAAGCATGCCCACACAAGACACATGGTTATCATTTGTAAGATTGAATATCATTACTGTTTAAACAAGTGGAATCTGTTTTACCTGTAACTGGTTAATTTCCTCATCTGTAAGGGATCTCTCCATTGACCGATATGCAATCCTATAACAGTGGCTGGTCATCCCTTTCTTATTGGTGAAATTGTCAATCAACAGCACCTGTCATTTACGTATAAAACCATTGAAATCTGACAAGCGAACTATAGGTCATGTTTCAAATCACATCGAAGATTCATATTTGTTGAAGTGAGGGAAACAGAATCCGGAAAGTGACAGAAGCTCCACAAAGACATGCCTAACAAATGCTTATATCAGTTGATAATAGATGATGCTCCCACAAAATTATTCACTAAATTCTTGTTTATACTTGTAAGGAGGCCATTGAGGGCCATTTCATGTCTCACTGTTAAAACTGTTATAGAATCCAAGACTTTTAAGGAACAGCCAACTAAGGAGAAATTAGGAACACAAAAATTAGCTTAGTACAGGGGTCTCCACTTCAAGAAGATGAGGAGAAATGAGAGAAGGACATACACAAGAAGATTGCTGCCAATTTTCGGAAGTTAACAGACATTGCAAAAACAGTGTTTTTAATGACAGACAAATACGATTCAGGTTGTATCAAACAGCACATTACATGATATAATATGATGGAAAATCAGCTTCCATTCTATTAAAAGCTGCAGCCAATCACAGTATCCATTAAGGATCCATGTGAACACAAGAACCAATAAGACCTAGACTGCCTATCTAGGCCGGCTTTATCTAGCCCGTCTGGTGTATTATCTCTATTATATATGTTTATCATTTATTATAATCACAATGAAGCATTGTGGATGAATCTATCCTTCATCTGTCAAAGCAGTAGCTGAGTCCCATCTCTTCTAATGTTTGGGTGACAGAATTTTTTGTCATAACTAGTAAATAGCAGTCGTGATTTTTTGCCAGCATCCTTCCAAACATGAATGCATTCATTCATTTTATAAGGTATGTTCAAAAATTAGAATCATCTAGTAGTCAGTTGGTCCACAACCACTAAAAAAGGCAGGAAAAGGATTCAATAATGTAAGACACTACGAATAATTTTTGGATTAAAGTTGCCCTAATAAAAGTTTATAATGATTGAGGTGGAAAGCAGCAAAAGTTCATTGTGGGCCAACTATAAGGGATCTTAGATTCAGTTCATGCCAACTTTAGCATTTGACAAACTAATGAAGCAATATAAGCCATAATGCCAATGCATAACATTTAGGGTTTCTTCATTATTGCATATTTTAGGAATATTTTATTTAGGATTTTAATATTTAATTGCTTTGGCATTTGCTATATGTATAAATAAGATCATAATGATTGGAAACTCAAGTAGGCCAGCCATAGCAATGAAGATTCTTTAGAGCTGCTCCAAAGGATCTTCATTGCTGTGGCCCATTTAGATCTAATTTCATATTCATTATGATATGATAGCCCACTTTGATGATTATATGAAATCTACACACAATCCGTTAAAGCCTAGTTTGATGATTATATGAAATCTACACACACTCCATTAAAGCCCAGTTTGATGATTTTATGAAATCCAATTCCACCATCAACTCTGACATCACTTATTTAGGTAGGAATACAAAGATAATCAAAACCGAAGACTTGCATAGGTCTAAAAAATTGACATCATTTAAGGTTAAATATCAACTCATTAAAATTATTTGATTGGTACAAGAATTTCAAAACTTTTTGATTAAACATTGATAACTTCTAAAGTGTTCCCCTTTCTAGATGAATGATTTTATGAATTTTTATATCATTCTGATGCTTAAAAAAATGATCATAAATATGATGGTAGAATTAGATTTCATATAATCATCAAGAAATGCCAAAAACAAAGAGGTTTCGGGGAAGCACTTCAATGGAACTAGTTTCATAGAAGCGGAACCCACATACATGGATGCATGCATGCACTTGCCGCATGCTAACTTGTGGATTTTATTTAGATTGTCATCCATCAGATGTTCATAACCACAACTGAACACATACATTGAATCCTTAATTTGTTTATGGGCATTTGAAAATTATCTTATTTGTTAAACCTGTTAAAAGTTGGACCTATAAGACTGTAAAGGCCATTAGATGTGAATGTTAAACTAGCTATTGGCCTGTTATTGTTGGCCGATAACTCGAAGCTAGTAAATTCAACAAATACTTAAAGATAAGAGATCACAATGACTGGTAGGTACATTAAAACATGTGAAATTCAAGAAACTGTAAGAAAATTGCCTTTGGAACATACCTCCTCAACAAGATCCCCAGCAACGCCTCTAACAACTTCACATAAATTATTCTCTGTGAATGCATCATTGATCCAAAAGCTCATGTCTTTATAACAAGGAGGGAACTGCAAAAGCAAGCGACTCCAAATCTTAAGTGCATAAATTAAGCCAACACAGCACAAGCTCTGATCTATCAGATCATAACAATGCAAACCATATAATACTAAAAATAATAAAAATATTAACAGTAATGGGCAAAATGGCCTTGAGAAAGAAGTTGAAGGGCCAAAATGCTTCAATTGACTCACGTGTTACACACTTCTACTACATTACTGTTATAACTGTTGATTAATTAGTTGCCAAGGCATGACTAAAGTAATTTAGTTCTTATGATGGTAGACAAAAGTACTCTAGAGACAGCATAACTGTCTATGTGTAACTCTTATGAATCTTGCTACATTCTATCATAGACTATTTTCCGCTTAAGCATAGGTCCTCTTTAATCCTTAATCACCACATTTCCTATTGAACTTTTCCCTTCCTCTCTTAGGAACAAATTAAATCAAATGAAGATTATCGAGAATTTCGAGCACATCAAAGGTCTAGTAGAACCACAGACTACCAGCAAATAGGGAAAGCAACAAGAAGCTAAAAAAGGAATCCAAAATTCTAAATCCTTCATTTTGGCTCATTATGTTCCAGATTGTAATCTCAAATGAAGAATATAGCTCCATGAGCAAAGGCTACTGTCATGATGAACATTGTTTATTGGCAGTTCCTTCATTCACATACTTTGATTAATTGATGATGAGAAGAAGTCCCCACAAAGATATACTTAAGAGGCTATGGTTAAGGCCAAAGAATCCATCACAAATACTTTTAAAGGGAATAAAGAATAATATAAGGAAATTTTTGCAGTTATCAATAAAAGACAGGAAGTTCGACTCCACCGGCCTTTGCATGGAGCTGGGCACTTCTTAAACGTAGAATTTTTTCATTTGAATCTCAATATTGAAGCAGATGAAAAAGTAATCATGGGATTGCATAAATACACATCAAGATTGATCCAAAATATCAATATCCAAGACAAAATCGCAGAAACTGACCATATACAAGAGAGTTAATGGAGTTTTTAGAATGAGTATGGCTATTAGACAGAAAACCACCAAGGCTCAAGGTAAATTATATATATATATATATATATATATTATGATAAAATCTTTTTCAGTTTGCTGTCTATTATTTAAGTCATTCAAAAAACAAAAATTTATATTTATACAGCTTGTTTAACAGCTGAGTGGTGGGTATTTTATAGTTCATCTACTCCATACTTTCAAAATTTTGCTATAAAGGTTCTTTGCCTCACCTATAGTGCATCAGTTTGTGAAAGAAATTGAAGTATATTCGAAAATTTAAGTGACAAAATATAACCCTAAATAAGTAGATACTATATTTTAAAATGTTTATACAAATGTATTATTTTGAATTATTTCAACTTCATAAAAAAATAAAAAAATAAAAAGATTAGATCAAGCTCACTTAAATAATCTAGTTTTCATTAAGTTTAATTGAATACTAAAAAAAGATAATTAAAAAAAAACAGATTAGACTCACTTGAATGATCTAGTTTTCATTAAGTTTAATAGAACACTAAAAAGAAGATATAATTCACCTAACACCATTGAGCCATTTTCTTTAAAGTATATTGATGAGAGCAATGAATGGCTGATTAAGAAGATGGAATGAAAATCAAATGCAAAAGAAGAACATGTATTTAGTGATGATGCTTTAACATGGGATGATATATAGCTATAGCTGTTGGAGTTGGATAGCCTAGTCATCCTATGAGATGAATACCATATTCAGCTCCGAGTACTTCAAGATTGGCTTCATCATCTTTTTTCAATGCATTTTGAAGAATAAGAGGCAAACTTGGAAGAATCTAAAGAAGAAAATTTTGAGGGTTACAAGTCCAATAATCAAGAAGATGATGATGTGATGCATGAAGATATGATAATTTTTCAAGTTATAGCACTTTGCTTTTGATTTTTAGAGATGATGATGTGATCCTAGGACTTATCACTTTGGCTCTGAGTCATATAATTTTAAATGTTTAAGCTTCAACTTATGGTGTTTTATACATATATTCTTTTAGGTTTTGACCATTTTGGATGATCTTAATCTATTGAATTTGAATACTAAATGTTAGATGAATTGTATTTGTAGTCTTTAATTTCAAATTCTTGATGATTGGGAATTTAGTTTTTATTTAACATTTACTAATTTAGACATTCTACTATTACATATTTTACATATTATTAAATTTATTTACATATATTAAAAAATGTGCCTTACATCTCTTTAAACAAGGAATTTGAAGTGAAGAAATTGGGAAGAATTAAGGGATGAGAGAAAAGACAACTAATTGGATCCACATTCGAAAAGAAAAATATTTGAGACAAAAACAGAAGAAGTTTTGCCAGAAAAGAAGGCAGAGTAAAGCCAAGTATCCCCATGTGAAGCCATGGAAAAGCAACTTGGTCCATAAGGCATGAAAAAGTAGACGAATCAAAAATGTAGTAACCCAATGTGCAAGAATTAGAAATATAACACCAGCATATTGAAAAGACAGTGAAAATGGACAGAATAGTAGTCATCTTCTTAAATATCAATAGTGCTTCTTGGCAGAACATGTCCTTTAACTACCTATGCTATCCACTTCAGAGATTACAATGTCCACCGAAATCAAATATTCAACTTCGCTTCTGAGTAAATGGATTCGCACAAATCCCAAAAACTGAAAGCAAGAAGCTTAAAGGTTTACATCTAGTCCAATAGTGACTGCTACCGAAGAATAGAATCAACTGATTGAAGAGATTTATATGTTGTACCTTTGAAAATGGCTTGAACTTGACACCAAGTTGACCCTTGGAGAACTGAAAGCAAGAATTTATGAATCAGTGAATCGCAGTTCACAGGCTACTATTTAGGAGCACAGGACAAATGGCCAAGATGCAACATTGGATCTATGGACTCCAAGACAACAACAAGTTGGTAACATAGTAAACAATCAACACAAATTTCTATACGATACACTCTGCGAGTGAAAGAACACGTCCCAGAAGCTGTGCACAGATGTTTATGTTAGAATTAAAAGTTGCATTTAATCATATTGCAGAAACGGGATAAAGAGAACCAATGCTGTCAACAGAGTGCCGCCAAGGCACGGACAAGGTAAACTATGCTGGAACCTCAGGTATACTTTTAAGACCATTATCTGAATCCCAGGTCAGTTCTTGACTCCTGTTATGATTTTTGAATTGCTTATAATAGTGAACATTCTTGGAAGTGCATTTGGCTATGCATTGCTACTTTGTCCTTGCAAAGCAAGATATAAGGAACATGGTAGACTCCAGATTTCTTTTTCTTCTTCTTCTTTCAGATTGATGAAACGCCATTCTGAGAAAAGAAAAATGTGGATAACATGAGAATTACTTGAGAGGTGAAACGCTGGTCAGTTGACCAGAAAAGCCGAATATCTGGTATTTCAAATAGCACCATTGCAAGCCGCTCCAGCCCGAGTCCAAAAGCCCATCCAACATTATCTGTCCTGCCACTTCTCTTCAATATTTCTTGCTCAGTGACTCCACAACCCAGAACCTCCAACCAGTTGTCCTGAAAGGGTATAACAATTGGCGTAATAAGTTCCAGAAAATGCCATTAGTGTGAAGGCAAGGATCACAAAGAAATAACTTCAATAATGCAATGACAATTTAGCACTGTCAAAATTCAAAAACTAAGATAAAAGCAGTGCAAGTGTATGAGGAAATTCAGCAATCTTGGCACCACTCAAAATAATAAAACATTAGCACATGCAAAACATCATAACCATGGTTTCTATTGATAATTGCTGTGAATGTATCATAGCAAATAACTACCTGGTGAGTAGGACCTCCATATCAAGTTAATTATACAGCTTTTGATAAGAAACAACCCACAGGAAACTCTTCATTTTGTATTCAACTCTTTTTTCGAACCGGCCTTTTACCTAGAAACAAATGAACCCCAGGAAATCAGGGGCTAGTAATTTTGACTTTATCAACTAGGCAATCAAAAGAGGGCCACATGATTGTTTAACACTTCCAAAATTTCAAAATGGTTATATCTGATATCCAAGCACAAAGAAAAGTAGGAAATAGGAATACAAATGAGACGATTGGAAGCTGTCCAGAGAATCATGTTCAATTTAGACAAATGGTTTGGTTAACCAATTGAATTGAAAATTTCAATGCAAAAACCTCACTATGCTCCAAATTTGAAATGTTGGTAGAGAATTTGGCAATTGGCAGAAAATGCAAAGAACGGCAGACAATGTGTACAAAGAAAGATCTTATTTTGGCAACAGAATGACAGTATTGTCTTTCATGTGCTTATAAATCTGACAACCAATTTTGAATTAATCTTAACCCCTAAAAAGTTTGAAAAGCCCATCAAAATTGAATCACATATGTGGCCAACTTTCTTCCACTAGCTACTCAGATTAGCCCCCCAACATAGTAACAGATATTGTCAAAGTCTCTGTGGCCAACCAGACAAGTCAGTAGCTAGATGGAACTGAAACAGACTAGAACACAATGAGTTGATGCAGGGTCCATTTCAGAACAAGGCTAGTTGCAATCTGAAGCTTTTGTTTGAAAGTTAGCTACATGATCCATCTACCAGGTACCACTCCCACTTCAAATTGCAGTTTGAGTTTGAACTCCCATCCTCATCTAGTTCACAGAACACTGTTCTCAAACGCGTCCATCACCTCCAGATTTTCTTTCTTTCTTTCTTCCTTTCTTTCCTTCCTTCTTTCTTATTTACATTTTTTCTTTTTCTTTTTTCAAAAGTTAGCACAACACTACTAGGTTCTGATCCCTGGAAGTGTCAAACATGGTGCTATGAAGCTGGAGACATTTTGGATCCACACCTCATGCATTTATATTGAAATGATGATCCCTATTTCATGAATTAACACAATTCACCTTTTGCAATCCATAGGATTTTAAGAGCGATCACAAAATCCTAAACCACGGTGAGAACTCAGGAAAATATGTAGAGTGACAGGACACTTTAGTTACCTTTTCCGACATCACAAAATCTATGCTGTCTAGCCAGACATTATCCTGAACTACAGTGCAAACTTGGGAAAATATTTAGAATGACAAGACACTTTAGTTACCTTCTCTGACACCACAAAATCTATGCTGTCTGACCAAACAATAGGACTGGGCCACTTGGCCTTCAGTCTGAACCTATCGTGTCAATCCTCACAGCCTTATGCTTAAAATACCCACTTATTACCCAGAAAATGGAACTTGGCAACAAAATTATCCCTCTATTCTCTCATTTCTTCCATTTCTAATGAGCACGAAAAATTCAGTAAGCAAACAAAGAATACAAAAATAGTATCTGGATAGTACTGGTAATTCCCATTCAAGTGGAAAATCTACTTTCCATGCTAAGGATAATAATGCAAATTCATCAGCCTCCATACTATCACAATTAAGCAAAATGTTTAACTACAGCCAAGAGGGAATCTCTTCACATATAAGGCTAGACTCTGCAGATAATCTCAAACACTTCTCGCAAAGACTATAATCATTCCCTTCAGCAATAATTAATCCTAAGGTGGTTGTGGCTTTTGAGGGCAGAAGGGTGATGGAATATTGGTTTGGTTGAGAAAATAGTGAAGATGGAGAGCGTAGCTGCAGTGGACAGCAAAAAGGATGGCGTGTTTAGCAGCAGTGGCAGGGAAAGATGGTGTATCAAACTTTGGCTCAGATTAAGATCCAAGCTTCAACTCTGATAGCAATGCTCTGGTGTAGAATAGGACAGGAAGACTTTAGGAAAAATAGGTAGACCCTCTCAATGAGGGAAAAAGAAGAATGTAAGGAAGAACAATAGAAGCAAAAAAGAATTCGAGAAAAGGAAATAAGAATAAAAGAACTTGAGAAGAAGAGAATTAGAGAGCTAGAAAAACAGGTAACTTTTATTCAATAACCAATCATCTGAATTATTTCATCCCCAATACAAGCAACCCTATTTATAAAAACTCGTATGCAAAATAAAAACCTAATTTTAGTGCATATAAATAAAATAATAAGAATAATGATTTAAACCATCCACTCATTTGATGTATATTTTGATCACTTTAGGCTATGATCAAACCACAAACTAAATAAATATTTAAAAAACCTAAATATTCATAACATAAACTAAACCCAAATGATATTCTATTCATAAGTAATCATCATATCATGATCTACATCAGCCATTGATACTAGATTGTTGGGGTAGAAAGAGGAAAGGAGGGGCAACAAAGAAAATAAATAAAATAAAATAAAATATAAATACCCAGTTTACAAAAGGCATGTTAAAGGGTCGTTGTCCTTTAGAAAATTATACACCCTATACTGCTGCTTTAGGGTATTTGCAGTTGCTCCTAAGATACAATTTGCAAACCTAAACACCAAAGAAAGAAAGCAGCTTCCCAATCTGGTCATCAAATAACTTGATGGTGATGGATCGGCTTGATTTGATGAAATATGTGAGAGTGGTTAATTGAAAGTTGGCATCTATCTTAGAGTGGATTGAGCGGGGATGAAGAGAGAATTAATTTTTTCCCATCCGTTTGCTAATCCAAGATGTGCTTTTATAGCTGACGGATGCAACTTCTCTACCTGTTCGAATCAGAATGTAACGTTCAATGTTCACTACCCATTAGAACTAGACATCCTGGAGAATCGAAATTTCCCATGGAATCGAACACGTCCCACGACCCATGAGGAGTTTGAATCGTTCTTCCAACTGTCCATTCTACGCTGCCCATGCCATAGCCACAAGCTACCAACCCATGAGGAGAAAGTCAAAGCATTTAATGTTTATGAACTTTTCAAAGTGCCACCTTTCCAAACTCATGCGTTGCTTGAATTTGGAAATTCATTTATCACTTATTTGATTAACAATACATTTCTCTCTTGCATCGATTCTTTTGTCTAGTTCAGGACTCTCCATTTTATTCACTCAAAGATACACCCATTGCAATCAACACAAATTTAAGGTAAGAATTTTTTATTTTATTTTTTCGAAATGAAATTGGGGAAAATTCAAACCCAAGACTTTTATTAGGAAACCAATCATTTTTACCACTCTAATATTCATTGTTTTGTAATTTATATTAAGCTAGTTATATATAATATAATTTTGAAAAATCAAATTTAGAAAATCCTAATAGTAGTCAGCTTCTCCCAAAAAATAACAAGCAATTTTCGACTTGGGGTTTTCAAGTACCCCATACAATTCTAAGTAGTGTTCTGCCCTAAATAACCATGGAGACAAATCTCCACTTGAAAAATTGGAGAATTGCATAAGTGCACGCCTAGGCAATCAACGGAGTTCATCTTGATCGGATTATCAAATTTCAATTGGATTGTAGACTCCTTCCGTGCTTGGCATAAACATTGCACTTGGCAGAAACATCACTCAAGGAGACTGGTTGTGACTATTCTATTGAGAAGGCCTTGGATGCCTCACTCAAACTATACTTGTTCATTCATGGCTCTGGTAACAATTGTTTTGGTTTGAAATGTGGACAAACGACTTCCACTTCCAGCATTTCTAGCAGATGCCTGGTTCTCTGTGAGAGTGTAAATCGGGTCGGTTTGACTCGGGTTGAGGTCAAGTCAACCCTAACATTGTTTGTAAAAGCTCAACCCAACCCTAACCCTTACCTTATTTTTAAAACTCCAAACCAACCCTAAACTAGTCCTAAGAATATTGAGTTGGTTTCAGGTTGAATTCTGGTTGACAAGTATGCTTAAAAAATTAAGTGAATATCTTGAACTTTATTAATTTTTTATTTTAAATTTGTTTTGAATAAATGTTTTGGTGACTAAAATAAAAAATTTAGTTTCAATACTATTGAAATATTATTTCTACAAAAAAAATTCACGTTTTAATATTAAAAAAACTCATTTTTATATATCCTGTGTTATTCTAAAAGAAATTCACGATTAAATTGCCAAGATTCATAATCTAAAAAGGAAAAAAATAAAACTTATATTTTACTAAGACTCCTTATCTCAACCATTGAACCAACCTCAATCATAAAAATAAACTAGTACTTAGTATAGAGTAACCAAATGCGTAAAACGGAATTTTTTAAAAAACATACTATACACATTTTCATGATTATAATTGATTTTCAAATTTTATTTCAAATTCTAATTATATAATATAATATAACTTGTATGTATATAGCATGGGGAAGAAACAAAGGGTGGTATGATATAGAGAAATATAAAAGGGGGAAAAAATACTTACACACAAATATATATAATTGGCTCGTGTTAAATTCAGGTTGCTGAACCCCCCACACACACCAACCCTATTTTAGAAATCGGGTCAGATTCAACCATTTTTGTATAACCTGGGTTCCATAATTCTCAACCCAAACCAACCCATTTTTTGAGTTTGATTTTTTTTGAGTTCGGTTAATTAGGTTCGGGTTGAACCCTACCCTATTTACACCCCTAGTTCTCTACCAGTGTTCTTGGTACCAATTAATCTAAGAAAACAACAAAGGATAGGTAAGGGTGTTGGGATATGATCAGCCTCCTCTTTTGAAACCAACTTCGCCTGATCTTCCTGACTAGGCATGTATCTGCCAAGCTGAGATCAAGCTACAAAAGGGCCTAGCCAATGGGATTTTACGTGATGAAGGTAAGCTTTGAGAGAGCAAAAACTAGAACCTTAAATCTTCTTTCTTTGCAAAAACTCTTGACTCGAATCTTGATTTCCGAGCAGCCTTGCTGACCAATCGCCAGATATCTTCTGAGAGGCTTGAATCTTGATGATCATTCTGAAACAAATGCACCTCAGAATCTATCACTTGCTAGATTTCTTGGATTGCTCCAAGCTGATTTCGTCAGAAGCAAGTTGGCTATGACACCAAGCTGCTAGGAATTTCAGCAAGTGTGAGGAAGAAATAATAAAGAATGGAGAGTGGATTTAGGTGGAATTGAGTGTGAGCAAGTTTTCCTCCCTATTCAATTTGGAAGGGAAAATCCTAACAACTACCAACGTAGCCTTCATTTCTGAAATCAATCAACCAACTCTCCCTTATTTAGAATTGACTTTTTATACAACCTCTAAACCCATTCTCTAAATCTGGTTACTGCCATATATCATAATTACTCATAACTAACAAACATAATAAGCTTTAAATGCAGTGACCCCACCACATCTGTCAATAGCTTCTCCTTCCTGCACAAATTTCCATAGGGCCTACAAGTCACTGCTTGGGCATCTCCCATCCGTGAGTACTAAATAATGCCAGAAATTGTCCTCTTTGGTTCACCAAAGGTTATTTGACTTTGAAGTTGAACTATCAACCTCAAGTTTTTGTTGGTTTTCAAGCCACAGGCACAAATAAGAGTTACCCCTAGTAGTAACCTATAGGGCCCATGCAGAGTTGTACAAAGGAGGAGAAGCCCCTAGCAATTGGAGTGGAGTCACAACAAAAAATGTTGAACCTACTCGGATCTTCACTCTATGCATGGCCTGTTCGCTTGCTGCAAAATCCAAATGCTGGTGTTTGCAGCCACTCTTAACAACCCAAATGCAGCTCCAAATAACACAGAAACCTTTCTTGATTACCACATTATACTAATCTATTCAATCAATGTCCTCCACTGCTCCCCTTTGTCAACAATGCAAGTTCCAGACCAATAATGAAGACTGTCTAACAATGTGACCTACACAACCTTTTGAAGGAAATGAATTTAACTATTAGTCAAATGAATGCTGCTTAATACAATGATTAGATCAATTTCACTCAATTAATCATAGCATGTCCAAACGAAGGAGTTTTACAGAAAATTTTCACTAAACTATTTGCAACATAGGCATGCATGCATACATACGTACAAACATATATGTGTGCATTCTTTGTTTATCTAAAATATGAGGTCCAATTCTCTTTAGTTATTGCATTTGTGAGCTGTTAATTGGGACTCAATGGTTTCCATTTGCTCGCATCAAATGCATATTCTAGTTTAAAAGCTATGTAGAGAATCATACACTGACAATGTCAAGCATGTGTTCAGCAAAATTTGCTAATATTAGGCTTTTAGAGTATTAACAATGAAATAAAGTTTTCTAATGTGAGCACCAGCCTCCATGATTGGATTCTTACACCCTTAAAAATATAGCCAAAATCATAAAATATATTATTGAAATCTTTAGATTTTTCTTACTTTTCTTTATATTTTTAAGGGATTTTTGTTCTTAAACAAATTTTCTGATTAATACTATCAGATACAGCTGATAGGATATCCAATACATCCCAAATGATACAGAGACAGCACACCTTGTCTGATAGTGTGAAAAAAGAGCTCACCTTTTGGCCTCTAATGGCTAAGATGATTACTCCCTTGTTTCCACAAAAATTATTGATGATGAGGAAAGCTAATTCTCTTGAAGTGTCATCTTAAGCATTAAACATGGACATGCCACACATGCCAACATGACACATTTGCAGCATCTATGAATTCATAGGCAACATCCATGGAGAATAGACTTGTCCAGCGGAAACAATCATTCCATTTATCTGGATTGCAAGATATGCAGTAAAAATTATGAATGAAGCATATTATCTACAATCAATGTGCCTGTCTAGTCCATTTACTCAGACAACTAGCCTATTTGATGAACCGAAACGTGCATAAAGTGAACAACCTTAGCAGCTAGATGATGACCACAGAGTGCCACCGTTGCATCTGTTACTCTTCTTTGAAAAGTAGACATCGTAGCACAAATAAAATTTACAAGCAGCTACTAGTACCAAAACAGAAATAACTATTCCAAAAGATAGACGTCCAAGTATATAATAGTAGCATGTGATACACAAAATGAATAAACAAACCTGAAAATATATCTCAAGTTCAAATGATGGATTTGTGAAGGGAAAATATGTATCAACCCATCTCATTTCCACGGGCCCTGAATTTGAAACTTTAGTGAGAGGGGCAGAAAGGAAAGGAATTGAAACTCCTATCAACAACCAATACAGAAATTCACTTGATACTTCTGCTATCTATAACTATAAGAAAGAAATTTTTGCAACAAAAGAATACCAAATAAGTGTTGTGCAAGACCCTCCAAGGTCTTCTTCAAATCCATGGCTGCATAAGATGTTGCATCCATGTCAGATGCTGCCCATTCATCTGGAGAGAAAACTCGAACACCTTCCATCTGAAATGGCATTATATATTCATAAATACTGGCACTTAAATAGCAGAATACACAGCTCATAGATGCTGGACAACCTGATGGAAAACAGGGTAATGAGTTGAATCAATAGAATCCCTACGATACACATCCCCTGTTACAAGGAAATGGGTGTGCCCATTCCTCAATAGCTCTGCCTGATGAGCACTTGTGTGGCACCTCAACACAGTGTTGGCATCAACATAGTATGTGTCATTGTAGCTCCTGCTAACATGATCCGCAGGAACCAACACATCATCAAAGTTCTGCAAGAAATGTAGTTCAACAGTAAGCCAAATGACCAAGGTCCTTTCAGGGAGAAGAAAAAAGGAGAAACGGCAGTGATCCATAGCAAGGTGACCAGTGAATCAATCATCAGGTTGAAATGTATACAAAACAATGATATGTGCATTCACAATTGTAAAAGATGAAAGCAGTGTGGCCAGCTCTTTAATCTTTTTCATGGCAAGGTTAGATTCAAACAGGAACCTGAATGTTGTTCTAGCTGCAGCCCAGAGCTCTGACCATGGCTGCAAATAGACTAAGACTTGCATTATTGGATTCCCAAACCCTAGGCACAGCATTTCACATGCCAATCAGCTCACACCAGTGTAAACTATAGATCAGATGTCTTTTACTTTCATTAACACCCTGTTAAATAGTTAGCTAAACAGATTAACTAACTGGCCAACTGGTTAATTGTTGTTGGAGTTAGTTAAAGTGGTGAAAGTTGGATTGAAACTCTGCCAAGAAACTGTTCTGTAAAAGTGGAAGAGGAGAAAATGTAAAAGGAAGAAAAGTTCTAATCAAAGGAACATTTCCCAGATTGAATCACAAATCCAAATTTCTCATCTCCATCCCATTCCTTACCTTCCTCATTCCAACCCAGCTGAACTCTCTAAAACAATATATCCATCAATCAATCAACTTCATATCAAAGCACAACAACTGGAATGCCCATCACCAGAGCCAGGAACAATATGATTAGCAGAGTAGAACATGATATTCAAGAAATCAATGCTGTCCTTTCATCCAATGGATAAGAGTGCTAAGAGACTAAAACCACTATCAAGATGATGACTCAATATCAAAGAGATCTAATGAGGAGAGAAGTAACTTGAGAAGCTGGCTACCAAGAGATGGAAAAGTGGATTTCCCTTCCTCCAAGTTGCATCCTATGTTTATTGTGTGGAGCCATTGCTTGACATCTATAAAGTACCTTCCAAACTTAAAGTCATAATTGCAGCTTATCAGTTTTGGCAGAGACAAAATTCAATGGCATCACTGGTTGGGAAAAACAGTAAAGATCAGGGCACTCCATGTCAGATTTGGGCCATCCTATTATGAGAATTTCAATGAAGCACTCTTAAAGATAAGACAAATTGGAACACTAGAAGAGTATTTGACAAAAGTTGAGAAACTCTACAACAGCATGCAAGGGTAGCTGATCACAAGTCAGGCTAGATCTAACAGTTCAGATGATGCAGATTGATGATTTCAATTGAACCAGGGTGCATATCCAAGGACCTTAAAATAGCTAATCACAAGTCCAGATAGTTCCAATTGTTAAAATGGTCCATATTGATGATTTGTATCAAATCAATGGTCTGATGTTAAATACAATCATAGGAACAGTCAATCTGCATTACTAGAAATTTTAGCTGCAGTAATCAAAATTATAACATTAATAGGACTTAAATATTTTTAAGAATTAATTAGATTTTGAATTTTGCATATTTTATTTTCTATCATTAATTAGAATTTGAATTATTGCATGATTTTATTTTCTATCTTCATTATTTTTCTTGTAGACTAATTTTAAAGTATCAAACAATATCCATTTAATGTCAAATAAGTTTTATTTGATAGCTTTGAGTTAGCTTTCAAACAGACTAAAGATTCTGCAAAATTGACGCCATTTGAGAAAGTTATGGCTTATCAAAATAAAGCCCAGCAGCTTTATGCAGACTCTTGGAGTATGTTGGTCATTTTCTTGTTTTATGGTTTTCTTATGTAAGGACTGCACTTGGTAAGAGATGTGATACTTATGAATGTTTAATAATTCCTAAATTTTGGGCAAAAGCAATTGTTTTATTTCAGTGATACCAAGAAAAAGGTCAGATGATACAATGACTGAGGTCATTTATTTCTCTAAATTCTTCTTATCCAATCATCATACCTCTTCCACTTTTGAACAGTTGATCTAAAGGAAGATCTTTATTCATCGGATATCTAATTAACAAATTTTCCATAACATGCACCAACTTCAAGAAAATCCATCCATTTGAACAGTTGGTCTGCAAAAAAAAACTCCCCTTTGGAACAGTTGGTCTACAGGAAAATAGTGGTTCATTAGAGATCAGACTTAAAAGCTTCCCCCTGCCTAACATACACTAACTTCAAGAGACACTCTAAATTAATACACTCTTCCCACATTTTTACTAGTTTTTCATATGACTTTGGATTAAAGACAATATATTATCTGCACATTCCAGAGAAGAATGTAATAACCGAAGTGGATTTTCCCTTTCGGTTACAAATGAATGAGATAAAATTTCTGAACAAGAAAAACTCAGGGGTATTTTGGCTAGATAAAATTTTCCAAAAGCATTTTATTTCAGAAACATCTAAGGATCCATTTGTTGAGAGTAGTTCTATGTCTACCCACCTGTCATGGCAAGCCCGAACCATCAAGATGGGAAAAAGAAAAAGTTGTCAAAATGTTAAAAGTTAACCTGCAGAAATAGGCTTAATTCAATAGATGTGCAATCACACAAGCAAATATAACAAAGGCATCTCAACATTTCATAAAGGTTAAGAATTATAATATTTTATATGAAATTTTAATATAATTTCACTTCTACACAATCCATGATCAGAGATTTAATTATGAACATTCCATATAATTTCCCTTTATTCAAGACACAGTTGGCTGGTTCATTTGATGGAAAGTTTAGATCTTTTGCACCAGTCACATATATTGATACATGCTTCCAAGAGAATGCATACCACATATCATGACATAACACATTGCCAATTTTCTTTTCACTTTAAAGAAATCCATTTTGAATAGATTCTTCTACATTAGTTATCTGCGATTTATTGTCTACGTGACTTGGTATTGTGAGGCCACCTTGATGTGTGTTATCAATCAACTTCACTAAATCTTAAGGCAGGCCATGCTAATGCATTGATCAAAAATTAGCCTGATCACTAACCATAATGAATCATAATATAAGAAGAGCAACAATAAAATGTAGACCCACCTAGTCCTTTCTCTAGGAAATTGATTTTCATATGTATGCTCACAAAAAGCATACATTTTTCAAAGTGAATAATTCTAACATAGTATCTCTTGAGAATTGGAAAAACAATTATCAAGCATCTCCTAATAGAAATGCCAAACAAGCTGATGGACTCAAAATAGAGCAATACATCACTTGAAGACAGTGAGAAAACAAATTTGACAGCCAAGACCCTAAGTCTACCATCCTTAAAAGTATCACCAAGGTCCACACTTAAAGAGCAGCAATATAACTTCTAAAAAGGGTGACCAGACCCCCATCAACTGACTACCCAAATTTAATAGGTTTTAGTCCAATATTTTGGATCTGTTGAGAACTTCACTCAGGTGGCATCTCAGGTTAATCCAGACCTATTTGGAGACCCCATCATTCTAATAAGAATGACATTAAAATAAGGTCACATCAGCTTAGTTTAGTGAGACCAGGTAAACAAATCATGGCTCACCATCCCAGTTTGTCAAAGATTATACACTATGTAGTTTGGAAGTCTTGCATACAACTAAATGATTGCGCTTTCCTTTTTTACAGCCTTTAACTCACCAATAAGATAAACATAACTGAAAATAAGTAGGTTAAGATGGATTACTGTCAAGACAGTGAAGTCATCAGGATAATAGCTGTCTGTTGCTCTGCTTCAGGTAAAACCTTCAGGTGGCTTTTCATTACCTACAATCGGTCATCATTTCTTGTTACAGACAATCAGTTATTACAGTTTTGGTTTTTGTCAATGTTATAAACTTTGGGGTAGAGAAATTTCTTTCAAAATCTCGCAGATAATTTGTAAAAATTAGAAACTTGAAGGAAACAGTAGGATTTTTGGAAAATTAAGGAACTTCCCAATGAAATTTCAAATGAAGATGAGACACAATTGCAAGGTTAATAATATTGCAAACAAACAAAAAACATGGTAGGTTTCCTTTTTATAGGTTCATCAGTCTATTGGGTTAGAATTAATCCACTTCAACAAAAAATGGTCACATATATATAGTGAATATACAATTCATTAAGGGTGTGTTTGGAAATGAGAGTAGTTTTGAAAACCTTTGAGGTCGAAGGTTATGATGTAACTGTGATGTCAGCTATAAAGTGAATAAAGAAAAAAAAAGATAGACGTTTTAATAAGAAAATAGGTTAATGATGGGAAAAAGTATTATTTTTAAATGTAGCTAAATGTTACATCACATAAGAGACTGAGGGCTTTGGAAACCCATTAAACAAAAACACCATAAACAGCTTTCAAAAAGTGTACAGAATCATAAAATAATAATAGCATAGAGGCTGAAAAATCCAAAGTTGCAGCTCAAGATAGATTTTTATGCTCCATACAAAGTTGCTGCAGACAATTTAACAATCTTATCTGGAGAAAGTTACTGCAGCTGATTCATACACCCAATTTATCCCATTCTCTCAGAAGGAATATAAGATGGTTCCTTATACCAACTTAGGAAAACTCACCCCCAAAAGCTAGCTGTTGAGGGGAGGCACCTGCTTCACAGAAAAAAAAAAGAAAACTATCGGTGTTCCTCAAGAAAAGAAAAAACTATACATGGAGGTACCTGTTTTACAGAAACAACTGGACAAAGGTCGTCAAATTTGACAAACATTTTGGAGTGGGTATTGTCGAAATATTCATAAATGGCATTCTTCAAAATTCCAATGGGGTGCTGATCTCTACAATGAAGTTGCAATCCCAGTTTGGAAAATATTGAGTCTGGAACATTGTTGGTGGGATCATCCCTCACAATATCTACCAAACAAAGAAAGAATTCAAGTTGTTAATTCCAAACAAACTCAAACACCCAGAAGAAGAATACAGAATCACAGATATGGAAAAATTTTGTAGAACCCAGACTTCAATAGCATTTCCAGCAAAATCTCGCTGAAGTTGGTATAAATGGGGCCCAATGTTCTGTGATCCAAACTTCCATTCATCAAGACCACCTTATAATTTTCCTCAGCAAGCCAGGGCCTGATGAGACCAAATAAGTCAGTGACTTCGGTCTTTACTCAACACCTTGGCCCCGCTTACCCAGACAGGCATTGGGATTGAAATGTGTATGTGTATTAGGATTTAGGGTGTGTTCGATTGCCTCAAATTTCATAAAAAAGTAAGAAATCATCACCACTCTACACAGAGTTATCATAAAATTTTATGAAAACTATGGTAACCGAACTAATTCATATGAAATTGCTCGAAATTAAAAACCTTTCTGGGAAATAAAAAATGAGAAGACTGCAATTACCTTCTTTTTCGATTTTGACACCGCCGAGGTCGAGCACGGAAGCAATTGGTGTTAGTTTTGGGTAGCTATGGGGCTTGGTTGCAGAAGAAGAAGCGGAGGAGAATGTACGAAAGAGGATGAAGCTTCTGAAGCGGGGAGACGGAGGCTTGCTGCGGGAGAAGAGAAATGAGGGTCCATGGAGAGTGGAGGACATGAAGGAGATTGCCATGCGGTTGTTGCTGTCGTTGAAGCAGTTGCTGCAGCTACGGGGGCTGCTGATTCCTGCTCTAGTGAAGTTGGAGCTAGAAAAGCCTACCAAATTCCTGCTGTGGATAAGAAGCCTTTTAATCCCCATTCAAATGTTTGTATTTTTCTTGTCGATCGGTGTTGAGAGGGAAAGCGAGTGAGGGTACAGGGGTTTGCTGGTAACAAGTGAAGATCACCAGAGAAACATGACACCGACTGACTCGATTGCGTCCACGAGTCAACTCGGAGAGTGGGTCTGACTCGAAAATCCTCTTTAAATTAGGAGATGGGTTTGGGCCAGTTGACGCAACGATCGCGTATTACATCAGCGAAGCCGCCCGGCTGGCGTCACCGAGTACTCGTCCAGCTCCAACGTAACAAAAGTCACGAGTCAGGAGGAAGTCACGAGTCAGGAGTAAGCACGTAGGGTTGCAACTTGGGTTAGTGAACCAACCTAGAACCGACCCAATGATTCCATCCAAATTACTGGTTCGGGTAGGCCCTTTCGACCCACATGTAAAAATGTCGGGTACCTAAAACCAATCCAAGCCACATACATTATTTAAACAAAAAAAAATACGAATAGGGTCCATCGACTGCCAGCGCTGCTAGTCGTCCTCGCCATCTCCGACTACTTCAGACCAAACAAGCTATCAAAGCCCGTTGGCCTGGTCTCGTGCTGCCTGTAGCCGCCAGCTATTGGTGCACCATCAAAGAAGACTGGAAAGGGGATGAGGCGGAGGAATATAATAGGGGCTGTTGGGCATGAAGGAAGAAACGGCAGCAGCTGCCGATCGTGGGGAAGAAAGCAAGGACTATCGGCAGCAATTTTTCTTATTGACATGTTGTCCTTCTTCGCTATGCCATATCTAATTATAACTGTGTTTTAAGAAGAGAAATCAAATAATGCTTTATGGTTTGGAAAGTTTTGTTTGATGAATGAAAATTTTCAAGTAGGAAGCAGCAGAAATGGTCGTCCATCAAAGTGATGGACACTCTGTTTTATGTGATATTGGTTTGCAGTTTGCACTATGATCCAGTCATGCATTTAGAGGCAAGCATATGTGAAGTATTCATTTATGCTGGCTAAATTCTGGAATACTATTTTTGAAAGTTGAAGATTAAGCATTTGTCAATTCATGGTACTTTCCGAGGAAATTGATTTAGCTTATAAGTTAATTTTTTGAATTTTTAGTACATGAAGTATGTAAGTGGAGGTTAGAGATTTGCTAAAAGTCAACCTCAAAACAACTATTCTTAAGCCTACTATTTTAGCAGTAGATAAATTACCCATGAAATAATTATTTTTATTTTTTTTATTTTCATAGGTTTTAAAGTAACTTTTATCTTTGCATATATATCTAGTGGCTTTAAAATTAAGCTACCAACTTTGGTCATCACCGACAAAGAGAACCTTAAAAATCATAGTAAGAAAATGCGCTTAAGAATCTTTCTTATTACCGGGTCTTGAATAAAGATTATACTTCTAAAAGTAGTCTATATTTTCTTTTCAAGTGACCAATCCTTTTGCAATGAAAACAAGGCATTAGTATCAACGCATGGTTTTGATAACAAACAAAATTCGATTAAGTTATAGTAATAAATATTTGTCAAGTGCTTAAGTATATAGAAATATGTTGCTGAAGCATAAAAATGTGCAAATAAAGTTTAACATTTTGAAAAAAATAGAAAAGAAAAATAGGAGCTTCGAATCTTGTTCATAGTCAAATGCATTAGACAAATGAAAAGCTCAAAACATGATAAAGAAATAAACTGTTCGCCCATGTCATAAAGACTTGTCCAAAGTCTATCATATTGACTACTCAAACAAAGTAAAAGACGAAGCTGTAATCAAAAATGCGTTCATCCGCAATCTAAAGATCGTCCAAATCAATCACGAAGAACTTCATCTAAAGACTTAAGGCAGAAATTTCAGACAAATGTAGAAGGCAAAGACAAGCTCCGGACAAAGTAGAACGAAGAAACTTCATTCGATTGAGAATGACAAAGCAATTTGTCTGAAATTAACTTTAGGCAAAGTAACGATTCAGTAAGTTTATCCAAAACTTACTTCAAGTAAATTGGATGAAGCATGGGACAGAGTAATGATTCAGTGAGTTTGTCCAAAACTTACTTCGGGTAAATGGGATAAAGTGTGGTACAAAGTGAATCAGTCAAATTTGTCTAAACTTAATGCCTTCTTCCTAAAACTGTGAAACAATTAGTGTTGTAGACATTTCCTCGCCCGATGCTTGCCTAAAGCAGAAATTCCTCTCCTCACTCTAGGTAAGAATGACATTGCAAACATTCCAACTAATGAGAATTAGTTAAAAGATGACAATTTCAAAACAGTTAATCAAAACAATCTTCTACATTGCAAACAATCACTAACTACTAAAATTCAAAGCAAATATAAATGGAGAAAAGCTAGTCAAAATATACAACTTTTGAGAAGAAGAAAAATTGACTGTTTATTCTTTCCTGAGCTACAACCTTCATTCATCTTTCAAACAAGCCAAGAGCCTTCGCACTTAATCCTTCTGCATCATTTTTGAAAAGCCTCTAACTACTTTTTGGGAAGATCATTTACCTCTGCATTTAAAGCTTCAAACTCTTCCCCTGAGCTTAAAATGAGATATTTATAAAGTGTGCTTAAATCTTCACATCTTTATATCTTTGTAATTGCATTGAGCTAGTAAGTGTTGACCAAGTTCAAGAAGAGTTATGACCATTTGAGTTTAGACAAGAGCTACTTATTTTACGCCCCCTAGAGCTCGAATCTAGAAGAGACTGGAAACACTGGTTTACGACCCTAGAGTTGAAATTTAGATAAGTACTAGGAGCATTGGTTTAAGCCCCCTAGAGTTGGAATCTAAAAGAGTGCTAAGAGCTCTGTGTAAGCCCCATAGATCTGATCTAAAAGAGTACTAGGAGCATTACTGTATTTCCGCTATGGTGAGATAGTAGAACCTAAGACACTAAGAGAAAAGTTGTTTGGAAGAGTAGAGTAAGGATGATTGCCCAAACCACTATAAAAATCTCGATATTATTTATTTGTATGATTACTATTTGATCGCATTGCTTGCTAAAGGGATGTTATATCTCAAAGGGGTCTACTAAAAAGTTTTAAATTCCCAATTTATCCCTCCCCTCTTAGGTATTTGCCTTCCTTTAGGGACTAACACAAGGTCCTTATGCTTCTTAATTGAATTTTTGTTGGTATTCAAGTTAAACCTCTAAAAGATTTATTATTGTTAATTGCCATCTTTTCTTAGCTCTCTACCACATCAGCTTTGGAATGATCTTGCTCTTTTGTCTTTTCTCTTTATCAGAGAAGGATTCTACCAAAAAATAAGCTGGGTCTCCCCTAAAATATAATGGTTCTACACTTGTAAAATCGTTCACACATATCCAATCGAAATCCCCCAAATCACCAAACCAATCTCAATGCATGACAAATTGCTAATTTAAACTCATAACAACTCCATTCACATCATAAATAAAATATCATGACCCACAAGTCATATTGTTGAGTTCCATAATATGGCTTAACCCAAGAGGGAAGGAGTGAATTGGATTTATAAAAATTCATTGCTTAACCCCTATTAAATGATTTTCCTCTTTTCGTGATTGTGTGTGGTGCATTATAAGGTAAATAATAAGGCAGTAACGTACATGAAGGATAAAATTAATAAACAAAGACACACAAATAATATGATTTCTAAAGTAGTTTGAGAACCCTATCCCTACATCCACTCTTCCAAGAGCACACACCCATTGTGCCTTGGGTTCCACTATATCTCATATAATAAAAATGCAATAGTGCTCCCAGCACTCTTCTAGATTTCAGCTCTACGAGGCAAAAATATAGTGCTCCCAGCACTTTTTTAGATTCAATCTCTAGGGGGCGTAAACATAGTGCTCCCAACACTCTTTTGAATTTCAACTCCAGGGGGTATAAACATAATCTCTTAACACTCTTTTGGTTTTCACGAGCTCACCAGAAAATTCACTGGCTGCGAAGCTACTAGCAAACTTGATCGTTTTCAAGAAATCATCACCGACTCTCTAGTTTTCAAATTAGCCAAAAAATTAATACACTTTTACAAAGTGTTACATGAAGCACAGGGAAAGATTTAATTTTTTACAGCTCTAGTAATATAGAAAGATCTTCCCAAAATGTAGAGATAATGGCCATTAAGAATATGATGGTTGGAGCTCAAAAATAGATAATTGAAAGTTTAAGCTATTAGCCATAGGTAGAAGGATTTACATAACGTTAAGCATATTTTAAAAGTTTTCCTTCACCATCTTTGAATCTTCCAACTCATCTCCTTAAATAGATTTTCAAAAACTTGACCGTTGCAGAGGAGATGGTTGGGTTTAATGCAGAATGAGAACAACTTCGAATGTAGAAGACCATTGTAATTTCTACCATTGGAGTATATGCCTTCTGATTCGTCTTGAGCTGTTACAACACCATTCTTGTATAGAGAAGAAGATGAGCTGTTGTTGAACTATCTTTTATTGATTTGACTTGACACAAGTGAGAAATATATAGCGCCACTTATTGCTAGAAATTGTGACTAAAATGATTCTGCATAATAAAAGCACTAGTGCAGATGTCATTTAGATGCAAGTCACATAAATCAATTAATCTTGGATAAGTCATGGCCTCTATCTATCTGTATTTATCTAGCATAAGTGTCGAATGAACTTCCCATTGATTTGAATCTATCAATCGAAGCTTCATGAATATACTTCGTCTGTAGTAAGTAATAGACAAATTTTGGCACCATAGATGAAGTCAAACTAATCTATAGACAAATTCAGCTTTGTCTTTTCTTAATCAGACGACGTAGGGTGTTCTTCTTTTGTTCAACATTCATCTATAGAAAGTGATGGACGAATTAGATTCTACACTTCATCTTTAGATTTGTCTATAATAAATTGCAGACAAATATGCTTGTGCATTGAATCCCACTTTGTCCGATCGGCTACTTTGTCTATATTGCTTCACTGTGTCCCTTACACTTCATCTTTTACTTTGTTTGTAGTAAGTTATGAACAAATTTTAAAGCCATAAACAAAGTTGAATTTCTTGTTCTGCATTTATCCAAGCAACCGATGGAGTTCGTCTTTGCAACTTCTTACTTACTTTATTCTTAATTTTTGTCTTTGCTCACATAAAGTCGCTACTACTTTGTCTTTACATTTTCTTATCCTTGGATGAATCCATTCATCTGGCTTTGTTGGTCAGACAAACTTTCTTCCCTTTATGCATAGTTGTTCGAGCAACCGTCTCTTTGTCTTTCTTTTTTCTATATTTGTTTGAGTTCTTGATGAGATTTCTCCTTCTATCTTTATCTCAGACAAACTTTGGCTAATGATAATCTGCAGTTTAAGCTCTCTGATCATGGCTTCATCTTTAACTATTTCTGTGGAGTTTTCTCTCTGAGTTTAACAGACACATCAAGGTCCTTGCAGCTCGTCTTCGAAGCCTCGTTTCTTTTTCCTCTTCTTTCATGATCTTGAGCAATTTAGTCCTTTATAAACAGATTTGACGTAACTTATCGCAGTTTCGCACTTGTTACATTGTTAGTTTTTAAATCTATATCACTTTAATAAAATATATTTATCTTTGTAATTTGCACATGTTGTGGAACAAGGATAACATTCATTTTCATTCAAGTACATAATATGATATATCAATAAAGCACAGTGTAAATCATATAATTTAGCAAATATAATAATCAAAATTTGATGCATCATAAGTATTAAGGATGATTGTATGCTAATATAATTTAAAATTTTATGATCATGAGTATATTTCATATTATTAAATAACACTTATTAAATGTTAAACTTTCACAACAATAATCATCAAATGATAATCATGAATATATTTAAATCATATCTGTTAATATTATTTCATCTTAATATAAGTTTTGTAATTATCAAAATCATATATAATAATTCTGACACATATCATATGTCTTAAAATCATAATAAATCAATTATAACACTCCCACATAGCTTAATACATCCATCTCCATTTTATTGAATCAAACGATGAAAATATAAGGACTAAATAGAATCCATAGGATCCATCACATCTCCTCATTTAAGCAAGCATGCACCTAATTTTCTTCATTAGCGCCAATCCTCGGTTGGGCTCTATCATCTGTCCTGGCATATAAAACCATAAAGAAAAATAGGGTAAATCCGAGCATAGGCAAGATAAAAAATAATAATCTATAATCTAGTGAAATAACATATTCAAATCCAATATATGTATAAATCCATGGTATGCAGAAATGCATAACAATGCAACATGTTCTTGTACCATAATGCATATGTTCTCTCATTACCAACATATAACTCATTAGGATTAAACACATCTTTCAAATGCATTGTCATCATCAAGTTATCCTCACAATCGGGACTCATATACAACCTTATTATCAAGGCATCCTCATCAATATATATTCATCATCAGGACATCATTATCAAGACATACTCATCCTCAAGACATCATTATGAAGAATACTCATTATTAGGACATCAATATCAAGACATACTCATCATTAGGACCCACTAGGGATAAGAACACAACCCTCTCCCCTCTTCAATGTGCAAATGGTCCTTCCTTATACTCTCGGCTATGAAGCTTGCTAGGTCTATAACAGTTCACCATTGCCTTCCATGATACCTCGCCCTTATTGCTCCACAGGGATCACAAGTTCACCACCCATATCTACTAAGGAAATCAAGTGCATCATACACATAAGTTACACATCATCATTACCAAAATAACATATACTATGTCATCCAAACATATTTGTGTCACCAAAGCACATCCACACCCCACGGGTGTCATATCTATATCATATCCATGCCACTAAGGCACAATCATACTACACATTTGTAATCCACCATGCCTCCTAGGCATAACCATATCATATTAAAGTCATGAGTCACTAAGTTACATTTATACCACACTATCATTAATATATCACTATATACCACATGAATCAACCATACCCTCTATGGCTAATAACTTATAACAAAATGTCATACAGTGCAGTATTGAAAACATTCGATTTATAATAAATAGTCAAATTCACATTGGAAAGTGAATATCTGGAATGCACAATTTCATCATTCAAATCATGATGCAATGAAGTAAATGTCAATTATATCACAATGCCCGTCTGCAATATTATGGGATACTCGTTATCTCTAATAATTCACACATTCACACATGTGTAATAGGAAAAAGCTTACTTACCTTAATAGAGAACAATTTCAGAAATCCTCAAGTTCCATAACTTAACTTCCAATCAATGCTCTTAACTTCCAATCAATGCTCAAATGACCTTATAAATATAATATGTACCAAAATTCAATTTACAAATGTTTCAAATGGGAAATTCTACTCAATTCATAAAATGGGTAAAACTCATTTAATTACCTCATTTGAGTTTATTCTTATCTCATTACTCAATTATACATTTCAAACATCTTTTCTAGTGAAAATTATCACTCATTTCAAGTTGGGACTTCATATGGCCCAATTTTGGGGATGTTTACTCAAAATACTACTTTAGTAACTATTCACTTGACACACCCTAGTTACGATAAATGGTGGTGCTGTCGTGGGCACCCAAATTTAGAACCTTGCTCCAATCTAATTTTCTGTAGTAGTGTGAGTAAGGGTCG
>JAYJMB010017583.1:0-17470 GCA_036873735.1 Pouteria campechiana
TTTTTATTTACTCTTTTATATTTGGGTGTGTATTAAAAACCGGAACTTGAACTGAACTCCAAGGGTAAAAGTAAGGGTTAGACAAAGGTTTGAAAACTAGGGTTGAATACATATTTTATATATAAGATTATGGTTGAGTAATTTCAAACCCAAACCAAACCCGGCTAATCACACCCCTAATCTATACTACCGAGGATTTAAGTAATTGTGTAATTGGAAGTTTAATTTACATTTTCTCCTAAAAAAGATGACGTTCGCAATAAAGAAACTCTTATGAGTAGAAGTGAGACGGCCGGAAAGGAGTTGACGGGGTGGGAAAACAGGGCCACACAAGTTGTTGCTGACTTCAAGTCAACAGTACCCCCCATTGCGCGCGTGATGGCCGTAGAAGCACCCGTAAGCGGTCGGGTGGCTGGAAATTAAGCTGGTAGTGGACCACTAGGGTGGTACGTACGGTTGTCGGTTGAGGATTTGCATTCAGCTACACTATAAATATACAGGGGAAGTGATCTAATGCAACTACTTTATTTTGGGTTAAAATGATGTTATTTTTACATCCAATCCAACTTTTGTATTTATTAATATTATTTTACCCTAACAATTAAAAATTATACAAAAAATAGATTTGCATTGTTAATACAATTTAAAATAAGTGCTAATAATAAAACATTTTTAATATATATGATTAGCTTAAGAGAAGAAAAATATTTAAAATTTTTAATATTAATATATATATATACTATATATATATATAGTAATAATGTTATGTGCACATGCGTACAAACCTTTTCATGCGCATAACCCTCCTAAGAGTTTTGCCTTTTTTTTTTACACTGCCGGCCGAGAGTAAAGAAAAGCTTTTTTCGTCCGATGTTTTTCTTTTAAACACTGCTATGAGCAGTATGCAGTATGGTACACAGTCTCCGTCTTATCCATCCAAACAGGAAAATGACGCGTGTGAAGGCCGTAGAAACACCTGCAAGTGGGGATATATTAACTTGCCGCTCCAGTTCTATTTAAATGGCATTGCAAAGCAATATATTCATCCACCTCTTTCAAATCACCAGCCAAGAGAAATCCTTTGTCATTTGCTGCTGCCATGGATCGAAAGCTGTACGAAGCAGCAACCACTGGAAATCTCAAACTTCTTTCAGAAGTTGCCGACCCCGCTCTACTTTCCAAAGCTCCCCATGAAAATACAGCCCTTCATATCGCAGCGAGGCTTGGACACTCAGAATTCATCAAGTCTATGTTGGGTCGGTGTCCCCGGCTCATCGGGATGAAAAACTCCCAAGGCGACACTGCGCTGCACTGCGCTGCAGGGGCAGGGTGTCTCGAGGCTGTCGATATTCTGACAACAGCGCCTTTGTCAGCTGATGTTGAGGAAGGGTCGGCTGGGATTCTCAGAATGAAGAATAAGGAGGGGAACACAGCATTGCATCAGGCCCTGAGACACAGCCGCACGGCTGCGGCTATTAAGTTGCTGCGAAGTGATCCGGAACTCGCATTTGTTGCTAATGCTGCACAAGAATCGCCTTTGCATCTAGCAGCGAAAGAGGAGCTTCAAGAATTTGTTCAGGAGTTGCTGCTTCCGGAAACCGCCAACAGTAATTCTGGTAAATTGTCTGTGCTTGGCTCCTCTTTCTCTCTCTATGTATATCATTAAAGATGTTTTCTCCACATTCTTTTCTCGTTTTTAATTTAAACGCGTCGCATATGGATTTGGTGAATTCCACGTGACTTTTCCATCGAATCAATTCCACCGAAACCGTTTGAAAGTCAAGAGAAGGGGGAGAAGAGCGGAAAAAATAATTGAACATAAGAAAGTGACCAAGAAAAATAGAAAGTTGATTAAGGATGGTTACAAAGGCTGTTTGGATAGTTAAGTATGCTTCCATTACCCACATCATTGCCTGATTAGTGCAAAAGACAGAAGTTAGCCTCTTGGGAAACTTTGCCCAGCCGCACACAAGCAACCTTATGGGTTTACCACATTAAGTACAAATCTTTTACGTTGGATTTGGAAACCTCATTTGACTCCCTCATTTAAAATAAGGATGGCATCAGTTCAAAAGGGCGTTTTATTTGTTGTTATAGGAGATAGAAATTTATTGGCCAAATTTAGAACTGTTTGATATATCTTTTCTCTGTCCACCATACAAATATGTCTGGGTAATAAGCAACCAAAACAGTTTTTAGATCTATTTCCGGCCATCAAGTTGTTATGTGTTGTTAGAAAATTGAAGCAGTGATGTTATCGGTAGCTTTGATTATCTAGCAGTTTTATGCATGGTTGATGTAGTTGAAGGCCGAGACAAAATATAGGTTATGGGACAAAATTTGGCCAAGCTAACAACAAGGTCGTTTATTCATCGATGGAAAATTAATGGCTAAGGGTCTTATGGAGTTAATATGCAAAATCTGTTATATTCGTGGAAACGATATGTTGAAGAAATTTGTATTGCTGAAGTAGAATTTAAACCAATTTCCTTGCTGCAATTTCAGAAGAAAGAAAAAGAGATCTAGTGGCAAAGAAAGACAGCACTGGAAGAACTGCCCTTCACTATGCTGCTTGGAGAAACAATGCTGCAACTGTTGAAATGATACTTAAAATTGATTGCCACATCGTCCCCTATGCTACGGACGAGGGAGGGTTTTCACCTCTTCATTTTGCTGCTGCCTTTGGCTCAAAAGAGTCAACATCTAAGTTGCTCGAAAGCTGCCCTGATGCCATTGAACAACTTGATCAAAAGGGCAGGAATGCGCTTCATATCGCCGTCTTAAATCGCAAGAAGGAAACCCTAAGGAAATTGCTAGAAATTCCTAATGTTGGACAGAAGTTAAACGAGCAAGATCAGGATGGAAACACACCTCTACATCTTGCTGCATTAGACTTAATAGACCAGGTTGCTGGTTACAAATCATCTATCCTGAATGTGCTGGTAAGTGACGAAAGGGCAGAACTGAAAATGATGAACAAGGCAGGTCAGACAGTCGGAGATCTTTATGTTGGAGGGTAATTTTCTCATCCCACCATTCTTGCAAGGACCATAGAGAGAGACCATATGCTGGTTTGGACCTACTTGCAAAATGCTGGAAACAGCCGAAAAAAGTCACTAATCAATGGGATACCTTGCCATCATTAGGCAACCTGCCGGCGAATTGTCACACGATCCTATAATTAGCATGTTTGCACTGGTGTCCACCAGACCTATTTCTAATCTTACTCAATGGCCAACAGCCCTTAACAGAATGCACCCCTGCAGGATTAGATGCTGTTTAGGAACACATCCGCGCACTCTTGGTGGGGGACACTCACAATTTCTTCCATCTAATTGCAGACCATCTGGACTAAAGCTAGAAAGTGGGCGTGATGCACCTTACGGTAAATCGCGGATGGTGCGTGCTGTGATTCCTATCGAAGAGAATGTCGAAGACCAAATATTTAAGTCGCATAGCAGGGAAGAAACGAACAAATTGGTTGTTACCCTAATTGCAACAGTCAGCTTTGCAGCAGGAATCACTGTCCCTGGAGGCTTCAGGAATGACGAGCCCAATCCTGGCACCGCTATCCTCACCAGAAAAGCAGCTTTTCAAGCTTTCATATTATTCGATAGCTTTGCTCTGTTTTTCTCCTTATCTTTCATCTTCGTCCCCGGATGGAGGCAAATCTCTGTCGCTGAAGGATCGATGGGCAATTTACTTACCTTTTTGGCTTCCTGCTTTATGATGTTCGCATTTGCAATGGGCGTCTACGTGGTGGTTTTACCACGGTGCAAGTGGCTTGCTATACTCGTCTGTTTCCTTTGCTTTACAGGCCCCTTCCTTTTTATTTGTGCTGGGATATGGTATGATGACCGGCTTGCTAAAAATATGCGTACGGTAGAAGAACTCCCATCTGATGCCTCTAAGGTTGTATCTTGACCATAAAACGTATAAATGCTGCACTAGTTGCACTTTTGTTGCGACGGATTTTATCCTGTGTAATTCAGACTTAAACAGAGCACAAACATTCCTCTGCTTAGCTTGATACTGCTACATGATTTCATTGGTCGTCTAGTGTAACGCCCCTCCTTCTTGGAGCATTACTAATGTTAAATTCAAAAGAAATTCTGTAAAAGTCTCTCCTAATTTATCACCATTATCCTATATATAACATGCTAAATCACGATAATTACATACAATTACCCTCAAATTACAAATATAATATGGCCACTTCCAAGCCCTACCATTTTTTGAACAAACTATATAATTGTTGCCTCTACAACACACATCACCACAACACTCATAGACCAAAATCGAGGCACATTGTACCTTAGCTATCAAATCATATACATCCACACTATAAAATGATATGTTGTACAATTAAATAATAATACATGTCTAATATACATCTAAAATTCATCCAATAATATATATCATCATACATCATAAAAGGAGTAAAGTCTCTACTGGTGTCACAAGACCCAACATCCTGTTGGGCTTCGTCTTTTAGCTTGTCAACTAAAAATCTAAATAAAACTATGAGTGTGGTCAAAACTCAGTAAGTAGGTAAGCGAAAAAATATGGCTGTAAATAATAAAATAAGTAGAGGCAAATTGAGCAGTAAACAATGATGTAAACAGGCAAAATATTTCATATCATATGCAGGATGTCACAGTCAATCAATGGTCAGGTTTATTAAGATTTTAATGTTAATATTTCATTAATTATTTCATACATATACTCATAATGATATCATGTATACAGTTAATCAATCAATATCAGCTCGAATATTGATATGTCATACTGCCCATTCTATCTGTTAATCCACGGCTACCTCCTACACTAATATACTACTCCACCATCATCCACACACTCTACAACCACCCACACACTCCTCAATCATCCACACACTCCTCTCCGGGAGACATACAAATTAAAACACTACCTTTTTATTCTTTAGCATGTCAAGGCTATCATAACACTCCTGGCTAGAAACCTACCACGTCCATACAGCTAAATTGCTGTATCCAGTAGCACTCCACTCTCATCGATTCACAAGAGTACCAGTTCTCCATAAACACACCTACTCAAGCTACTTAAGCAAATTATAACAATCAGGCCATCCAGACCAATAACAACGCTTGGCCACGCTGGCTGCCCACACAACCACTTACTGGCCAACCAGGCCACTTCTCACCACATGGCAGACAGAGGTTGGCCACGACCATCATAAAATATATTATTGAGCTACACTGAGCTCCGCACCAATCAAGCGTCAAAACCAGAATTTATCGGCACTCCCGGGGGCATAAAATATATATAAATAATTTCTTAAATAAAATTCTTATTTCCTAGTTTATAAATCTTCACTTAACCTAAATTTTTTTTGTAGATTCTCAATAATATGAAAAATATTTGATCTAAATTTTAGGTTAAAATAATGTAATTTAAATAGTTAAAAAAATAAACTATGAAAATAAAAATAAAAAGTTTAGATAAAATTCTACATCTTTGTTGCCACTCAAAATATTTTAGTTAATCCACCATAATATAATATAATTTGTGTAAAAATTTCAACTTAAAATAAGTCAAAATGAGAATATTAAAAATAAAGTAAAAATTCAAAAGGGCGGAATGCTATCAGCATCTCATTTTCAGAGTATTTACCATTCATATTTTCTTAAGGGATGAAACGGTAAAATTTATTCATGAAATTTGGTATGATAGCATTCAGTTATATCTATTTTAACCTCATATTTTTATTTTTATAAAATAATATCATTAAATTAGTTTTTAATCAACCTCAAGAAGGATACTTGGTAAGGCATTCTGTCAGTGTACTATTCATCCAAATTTCATCTGATTTTTTCTATTATTTTTAATGCAATTAAATCATACTATTATGGTTGTATGGAGCAGATAATGCATGTTTAAAAATCATGTAGCTCCTACATAAAAATTTTAGATTACAAGTGCCCAATTTGTAATCATTCAAAGAAGTCAATTTGAACTTAAAACAACTACCTGCTTATCTTAATTAATTTAAAATTTTGTACAGCCCTTATACTCTAATTTACACCCTTAATGATGCTTTAATCTTTTTCTAAATTTATAGCCTAATCAATGAGAAAATTTGCATTAAACTTTATTAAAAAATATTAATGTGGAACTAGTTGTACACTTAATTGCTAATTACTAACTAATTTTAATCAATTATTAATCATGTATCAAATACTTTAATTACAACCAATATCATCCATTTACAGATTTTACAAATCCTAACTTAATTTCATCTTAATCAAACATCAGAAATTCAGCTATACTTCAATGAAATAATTATATACACGATTAGAAGGCTGTTTTAGTTAACTTCTCACCTTTAATCCTCTATTTCCTTGATGGGTCCCATGTATAGTTATTGTTCCTTTGATTTTGGTAACTCTAATGCACTTGAATCAAGAGAATTCTTGATAAAGTAAGCTGCAAATCATACTTGAATTAACTTCTATATGATTTCTTTCATCAATGTAGCCTAAATTAATCATTTCGGCAAGGTGAAAATGCATAGGAGAGAGGATGGCCAAGAGCTATCTTTTATTTGCAAAATTATATAGTGCTTTAGCTACCTATTTCACTACTTGTACATGCAATGTATTTACTAATTTTTTCATCATCTTTATTCCATTTCTTTAATATATTTGGACCATTCCCATTACAATTCACATGCCATCTATGATGTTCCACATGACACTAATAATTTTTCTAATTAAATTACAAATTTCAACTAGGTGTGTATACACACTTCGCTACCTCATTTTTATTCAAAATTTTCAACTTGTTTCCATTTATTTAGCATAAGTTAATGTACTTCATTCCTCATTTGCATATTAATAATAGTAATCCTCATGATTTCATGACTTTGCATAATAAATTTTTTAAAAATTTAAGTGTATTCACATGTAATGCATACCAAATTATAAAAAATGAAACCCAACAAATCTGAAAATTTTGGGCCTTACCTCTACGCATGAAAATTATGGCCCTGATAATTTATTCTCTTAAACTATTGATGTTTTGTGTGTAAAAGATTCCTGTTCTACCATCCATGCCATTGAATCCGTCCGCTGAAAAACTCCCAAGGCTCCACTACTCTGCATCAGCCTCTGATAAACGAACAGCTCTATACAGCTTTTAGGTTGTTTCCAAATGACCCAGATATTGCATTTATTATTAACAATGCATAGGAATGGCCTTGAAAGGCCTATCCATTAAATCTGCCAAAAATCACATCAAAGTTGTCAAAGCCCAGTTACTCAAATGTATTAAAATTCATACCCAATTATAACCTAACAAAATTCATTAACTTCATTAAAAATCATTAATCAATAATAAAAATTTTTGAAATGATTTTTTAAAAATTTCAAGGACCTGTGTAATATATTAGGTTAGATTTTATTATGCATATTTGTATAAAAAAATTTAAAAAAAAATTTGAGCTGCCCAATTGATAAAACTTTTTGATGCCCATCCACATATTTAAACTTTAATAAAATTTTATTAAAATTTATAAGTTTTATTAAATTTTATCAAAATTTATAAGTTCAATCACAACCAATATGAATTGAGATCATAGGTTTGAGTGTGAACTTTGGTAAGTCAGTATTAAAAGAGTTTGCCCAAATAGGCAAAGCCATATAAGCTCAAGCCAGCGGGATCTGGTAGGCCCAAAGCAGACAATACTTTGTATTAGCTATAGTTGAAGGAGATATAATTGGTAAGATAATTAGTTCAAAATCAATATAACTTAAGATCAGAAGTTCGAGTGTGAATTATGATAAGTCATTATGTGACACCTTTTGAGCTAAAAGAGTTGACTCAAATGGGCAAAGCTGTGTAGGTTCTACATACTACCGGGATTTGGTAGGCCAAAAGCGGATAATACTTCACATTGATTAGAGTTAAGGGCGTTACAGGTTCAATCAATTAATAAGTTTGGATCCAAAATTGTCTCAGTTGATAAAAAGAAAAAAAAAAGAAAGAAGGAAAAAACAAAAAGCACAAAAAAGCAAAATCTTACACACTTTTAAATGAAGAAAATAAGAGAAAATAACACACAAAGAATGGATGCAAAGAGCAACAATAACCTAACATGAGAATAAGTGGAAAAAAGGACAAAAAGAAGAAGAAGGAGACCCAACAAGTCAAGAATGGATGCAAAGAGGAATAGAAACTACTTAACCTTAGAAAAAGTGAAATATGGGAGATTATTGTATATGCATTAGCATTGAGACCGAATAGCTAACTCTTTCATAGAAAAGAAAAACTAAGCATCCATTTGTGCACTTTTAACTTTTAAACAAAGAAAAATTAATTGAATTGTCGTATAATTCTATCAGAAAGTTTGATTGAAATATTTGAACTAATGAAGGAGATATTTTTTAAAATGGTGATGAAATATAAAGGTTTTATATGGTTACTTGGGGCATCACACATATATACCCGTCTAATAATTAAGGTGCCTTCCAATTATAATACAGTGATCAGCCTTAATTCAAAGAACACATTAGAGGCTTGTATTGCATCATATTTTAATGTGAGAACTTTTCAGTCCCATCTCCCATTGTTTCAGCAATTGAGCGGTTTGAATCTAAAGTTGCATCAGTTCCCACCGCGACGAACCATTGATAAATTCTTTATTATTGAAATTGGTTTCGTCATGAAATCCCTAAGTTTTCATCCACCATTTTGATAAATTCTAGTCAAATATCACATTTGGTGCTATTTATGCATTGAAAATATTAAAAAAATCTTCTTCAGAAGCCAATGTGGCCATCAGGCAAGATTGTGAATTTGCATGTGATATGGCTTGCCTAATATCCAATAAAGATAATATTTAGTTTTGTAAAAATATATACAAAAATAAGTGCTTGTTTGGCAATACGTTTCTAAAGCTCAAAAGCACTTTTCGATACTAAAACGTATTTCTGTTTGATAACATGTCAATTTGGCTAATATTATTACGCTTTTTGAAACGGTAAAAGTTGGGTTTTTTGCTTTTACATTAAAGTTTCCATTTAAAGTTTTGTTTTTAGAAAAAACTCTATGTATAAACGAACTTTAATGATAGCTTAAATTTCACCGTCACGCAAATCAAGCCCTATGTCTAATGAATTATTCCATCTTGAAAAAGTTCTAACACACTTTAAGAGCAACAAGAGAAGGAAAAGACAACACGAAAAGAATGGATGCATTACTAGAACGTATGCAAAGAGCAATGAAACCGCAATAAGTGAAAATGTGGAGGAAAGAAGAAAAGAAGAGAAATCATAACACGTCAAGAATGGATGCTAAGAGCAATAAAAGTTTGACCATTGAAAAAGTTAAGTATCGGAGATTACACATGCATTCTGCGAAGAATTCAACCAACCAGAAAATCTGTCATCTCTCTCACACAATTCAAAAGAATAGTTAAGACTATTTCCATCGATCGCAGGCTGTATGAAGCAGCAACGTCCGGAGATGTTCAACTTCTTTCAAGAGTCATTAAGACAGGGGTGCAAGTCCTTTCCAAACCTCCTCACGGGAACACCGCGCTCCACATTGCCGCAACACTCGGACATGAGAAATTCGCCTGGGAGATTATTCGTAGCTGCGCCAAACGCCTTGAGATGAAAAACCATCAAGGGAACACTCCTCTGCACTGCGCTGCCAGGGCCGGAAAGCTCGAGGTTGTTCAGATTCTCATCCTACGTTCATCATCATCATCCACTGGCCAAGAGGAAACAAATTGTGGGATTCTAAGAATGAAAAACAAGGAGGGAAATACAGCATTGCATGAAGCATTAACGAACCAACACGTGGATGTGGCGATTATGTTACTGGACTGTGATCCGGAGCTGGCATTCATGGCTAACAATGACCGAGAATCGCCTCTGCATCTGGCAGTAAGGGATGGGCTGCAGGAAGTCGTTGCCAAGATGTTGGGCATTTCTCCCCCTAACGGTAAGGCAAAAGCGAGCAACGGTAGCGTTGGTAAGTTTTCTTCTCCAATAGCCTGTGTTGATTTTTAGTGATCAGTGCCAAAGATGTTCTCCTCCACCTCATTGGATTTGGTTGGCGTAAACCTCTAAGCATTTGTTTTCATCAAGATTCAAAGAAAAGAAACATTAATCTTCCCTTTGAGTAGTTAAGTGAGAGTATGTTGGAATTAAAACCATAAATGTGGCGCACAAGAAATATATGTTATGAATTTTAACTTGAAAACACAGAGCTCTTCCAGCATAAACCCCATTCGATTTTTTCAAAATCTTAGAGCCTCATTAAGGGGGAAAAAAGATACTACGAAAGCCATGGATTTATGATGGATTCAACATTGTCCTATAAAATAGGACATCTTTGTTCTCTTCCACAATAGTCAGAAATCAAGTAATTTCATCATTTGCACACACTTCAGAAGATAAATCGATAACAGGAGTATCAACAAGCATAAAACCTATACAATTTACTTTTGGTCTGACCTTTCGTTGTCGCGACAAGAACTTAAAGATCAAGCCATGCATTTCTTATATCTTAGCGGCACGAAGTACTTAAGATCTATCTATTATATCACGCTCAATTGATATTCTTGTAGGTATACGTGCCTTATTATCTTATGTGATTCACTATCTTGTGATCAGGGACAATGAAAGTGATTGAGTCCTCATGAAAAGTCTAACATTCAATGCATAATGCATAATTCATGGTCATGATGAACATGTTTGTGATTTTTCCTTTTTCTTGCAGCAATTACAGAAAACAGAAAAAGAGAACTGATTGTAATGAAGGATAGAGCTGGCAGAACTCCA
Organism: Pouteria campechiana; assembly: GCA_036873735.1. NCBI lineage: Eukaryota > Viridiplantae > Streptophyta > Magnoliopsida > Ericales > Sapotaceae > Pouteria > Pouteria campechiana. The sequence continues at coordinate 10,830 of JAYJMB010017583.1, forward strand.
CTTCATTTCGCTGTTTGGAAAAACGATGTTGCTACAGTTGATATGCTACTGAGAATGGACCCCTACATCGTCCCCTTTGCTACAGACAATGAAGGGTTCTCACCTATTCATGCTGCTGCTGCTTTCGGCTCTCAAGAGGTGATATCTAAGTTGCTGAAACACTCGCCCGATGCCATTGAACAACTCGATCGACATGGCAGGAATGCACTTCACATCGCGGTCTTAAATGACAATATGCAAACTGTAAGTGCATTGCTAAGAATTCCTAACGCTGAACAGAAGTTAAACGAGCAAGACGAAGATGGAAACACACCTCTTCATCTTGCTGCTGCGAACGAACCATACGTGCTTGATGATATGCCATCCTCTGTCATACTCGCGCTGGCGAGAGACAGCAGGGCAGACCTGTCACTGATGAACAAGGCCGGTCAGACAGCTGGGGAGCTTTGTTTTGACGGGTATGTCCGTCACCCCACCATTTATTTAAGGACCATAGGGAGACTTCTTTGAGAATTGGTGTGCAGCTGCCATGAGGGTTTATTCCAGATTTGGAAGCCACAAACCGGCTATTAGTTAAGTTACACCAACATGCCACGGACATGAATGAACTTGGTCCGTTGATTAGCAATTGAAAGAACAATACAGAATTAGTTGATTACCTCCATAAACTGGCTGACGAATACCTATGGCTGGGATGCCTTTGCCATGCAGTGGCAAAAATTGCGGCCCCACTGCAGGACTAGATGTTTTCTGGATACAGATCTATGCATGCCTGGTGATAGACACCATTTCTTCCATCTAATTGCAGACCATCTTCCCTAGAGCGACTCTGTGGGCGTGATGCACCTTCCGGCCGACGTCGGATAATGGACGATGTAATTCCTAAGAAAGGAATGACAAGGCCCAAGTCTCGCTTGATTGAGTATTAGTGGCTTCCATATCCAACTATTCCACGGGTTATTTGCAAGTGCCCCTGAATTTTAGCTGTTTATTTAAAATTTATATTATTTTATATTTTTATAAAAATTATGCATTTTAAGGATATTTTTATTAATTCACACAAAATTTAATGTTGTTTATTTACTTAATGGTCATTTTCTAATGGATTTTAACATAAGGGCATTCATTTTCTAATGGATTTTAACATAAGGGCATTTGTGTAAGATGAAACAAACCTCACGGGTGTATATGAAAAAACAGAACGAAACCCCTAGCATGCATGCAAAAAGTAAAATTACATTATGACTAGTTCAATTTGGTCAAAATTCAAAAGCATATGTGGAAATAACCCATATCTATATAGGATTCTTTGGGCACCAAACTATACCTCAAGCTAAATTTGCTTAAAAAAATTGATAAATCATTCCAAGAAGAAAACTTCATTTGAGTTTGTTCATGTACAAAATTCTTGCCAAGTTCTTATTCTTGTTGTTACTTGATTGAGTGAGGCAGAGCATAAGAGTTGACAAATTTACTACCCACGATAATGTATTCATGATATCATGTATATAAGCACTTGAAATATGCTAAAATCGAAAGTTAACGCTCATAGGAGGAATAAGGAGTTCAATGACACTGATTTTATATATGATGTTTAATTTATCTTCGAAAAGAGAGATTGTCTACTAGCATTTACAACAAGCTTAAACAAAGAAAATTAGAACTTTATAAATTTTAAAGAAATTTGGACTAAATTGTTGAAAATTTTATGATTTTTTTTAAAGGTGAGATCCTTAGCCATCTAATTCCTTATTCATTTGATTATTTTTCTATGGACCTGGATATTGTGTTTGTATGTCCGTCCTTAGGTGCTTTAATCTTGAAGTTTCTCTTTGAACTTGAATTCTTACTTTACTATATTCGGATGCCCTTTTAGCTTAGTTTTGATGATTTCCTTGTATTTTTAATCTTTTACCTAGTTAGAAATCTAATTTTAAATCTTTATTGGCCTAAGTTTAAAAAGCAACTATCACATTAATGCTTCAAAAGAGTTATTAGCAAATTTTGTTATCTATCCAAATCAATACTTAGGGTCAACACCTATTACTAGAGTTACTTGATAGATTATATATCAATAGTTAAGTTTTTAGTATGTGGTTTAATGTATGAGAAATATAAACAATACTTATGTTTGTGTTATGTCCCAATTGCTCTTCAAATAACCCTGGATGAAGATCCTGCAAAACAAAATATATTCAAAAAGCACTCTGGGTAGTCCTAGTACAGACACTTTGCTGCACATTATCAAGGATTCGATATCTTATGTCAAGGATACGATTCCTTAAATTAGATATTCGGTTCAAAATCTTCTCCAATATTCTCTTGTACACAATTATGTTTTTCTATTTCTATGTACTTTGTAAAAGTAATATGAAGAAGAAATCTTACCACGATAGATGTGTGGTTTATTACAAAACCTCTCATGGTATCAGAGCAACATTCAAATTCTATTTTGTTCTTCCGATGGTTCTTCTTCTTCTTTACAAGAGCGGCTCCATCAGTCATTCACTTGAGGTGTCGATGCCTTTGAGATCTCTCCTCTATTGCAATTGGAAGAGGACGATGTTGTTTTCTGTCAGTCTCATTCTTGTGAGGTCTTCTCTCGCTGTTTAATTTGATACACTCTCTGGCTTTCCGAAAAGGCTTGTCACGGTTCCTTTACTTCTCCAAAAACTCATCTTTTGGCCTCCATTAATTCCCTTTGCTTCAATGGATGCCGAAAACCCCACCCTTCTCCCTTTCAACACCATAATTGACATGGTGACCATTAAACTCTCCTCCTCCACCATAATCTCCAATGGAAGACCCAGCTTCTTCCTCTCCTTGAAAGCCAAGAACTTCTCGACCATGTAGATGGAATTCTTGCACTTCCTCCACGGTTTGCTCCTGCCAACTCCACGACACCAAACATCAAGTACCTGGCATGGAAAAATACTAACCTCGCCTCTTGAGTCTTTTACTCTCCTTCCTCCGAAGGAAGCCATGGTTGAGGTCGTTGGCCTCTCCACTTCACGTGAGGTCTAATTAACACTCAAAAATACATTTAGTCATTGATCAAAAGCTAAAGAAATTTGACTCAAGGATGACCTTCAATTGATGAGACGTAGGACACAATTGATAATTGAATATGCTCAGGCATTCAAGGCCCTTTGTGATCAACTTCATGCCATTGGAAGACTAGTTGACGGCATTGATAAAGTCCATTGGTTCCTCCGTGGCCTTGGTTCCGATTTCACCAGTTTTTCCACCGCTCAAATGGCTCAAATGTCATTACCATCCTTTCCTAACTTGGTCTTCAAGGCTGAAAGCTTTGAGATTTTCCAGAAATCCCTTGACTCCTCTGGTCTAGCCACAGCCGCTCTCACAGCCACCAATCATGCTAAACCTCACTCAATTTTCAAAAACTAGCCTCGCCATCAATCGGGTCGCAACTTATATTCTCAACGTGGCAATAGTCGTTTCAACTTCGGATGGGGTCGCCATCTGCCACGCTACCAGATCTACCACCAAGAAGGACACTATGCTAATAAGTATAACTAGCAGTATGCACGGGGTGGAGAACCTGTCGGCACCACATCCAACCTTGTCGAGGCCTTTAAGGACTCCTGTTCTCTTAATGGGCCTGAGCCCAGTGACTAGTACCTAGACACAGGGGCTTCGGCCCATATGACACCAGACCTCTCCCACTTGGATCAAGTAAGTAATTACATGAATAAGGATAGTGTAGTTGTCAGGAATGGTGCTTCCCTTCCCATTACCCACATCGGTACCATCCCTCCTACCCCATCTCTTGATTTATTGGATGTATTAGTTATTCCTAGCTTAACTAAAAATTTCTTGTCAATTAGTAAATTAACATCTAATTTTCCTCTTGCTGTTACATTTACTAATAATTCTTTTTCTATTCAGAATTATCAAACGAGAAGGGTGGTCGCAACTGGTAAAAGAGATGGTGGCCTATATGTGCTGGAGCACAAAAATTTTGGTTTCATTTTTGTTCTTAAAAATAAAGCTCTTCATGCCTTGTATGATTTATGGCATGCTTGTCCTGGATATGTGAATCATTCTATTATTTCATTATTAAAATAAAAATGGTCATCTTTATCTTACCTTATTATTGCCTTTTCCTTCATTATTTGACACATATCAAATTGCAAAAAATCATCGCTTGCGTTATTCTCATAATGAACATCGCTCGTCTCAAGTGTTAGATCTTATTTATTGTGATATTTGGGGTCCCTCCCTTGTCAAGTTAACTTCAGGATTTATTTATTATATACTATTCATTAATGATTATTCTCGCTTTACTTGGCTTTATCCTTTGAAATTAAAATCTAAATTTTATGATGTCTTTATTCACTTTCAAAATCTTGTTGAAAACCAACATTCCACTCGAATCAAAATTTTTCAAAGTGATGGTGGTGCTGAGTTTATAAGCACACCTTAGCACCACGGGTATTCATCATCAACTCTCTTGCCCCTATAGCCCATCCAAAATGGCCGTGCTAAAAGAAAACACCGACATTTGACAGAAATTGATCTCGCCCTCCTTTTCCATTCTCATCTTTCTCCTCGTTTTTGGGTTGACGCCTTTTGCACTGCAGCCTACATCATCAACCGTTTGCCTGTATTGCTTCTCGGAGGTATGTCTCCCTTTGAGCTTCTCTATGGTTCCTCACCTAATTAAGAAAATTTTCATCCTTTTGGTTGTCATATTTATCTTTATCTGCGTGATTATATGTCTCACAAATTTTTTCCTCATAAAGGTTTTCGCTATCTTGATCCCACCACCTCTAAGCTTTATGTCACCCATCATGCACAATTTGATGAAAACCACTTTCCCTCCAAAGATGGCTCTCAGGCCCAACCTCCTTCCTCTCTTTATTTTTTGAATTTCCTTGAACCAAGCTTGTCTCATATTGACCCTCCTCCTATGTCTCCTCTGCATCATTCTCCGCCCATTACACTGTCTAGATCTAACCCGTGTGTTATTTGTACTAACCATGTGGACAAGCCTTTACAGATAACTGACTCTCTCATAGTGTCCTCTTGCCTGTCTCTGGAGCCTCGGCCACCTCCAATTGATTCTAATGTTACTCCTACTCGAGCTCCTCCATTGGCTTCTCATCCAATGCTTACTTGTGCTAAAGCTGGCATCTTCAAGACTTGTCATCCGGCGAATCTTAGTGTCTTAAGATCCTCTGGGCTTCTCTTTGCTCTTCTTGACTCCTCCGAGCCTAAAGGATTCAAGTCTGCTACTAAGAATCTTGTATGATTTGTTTCCATGGATGAAGAAATTCAAGCTCTGTAACATAATCGTACCTGGGTTCTAGTCCCTCGACCTACCCACACAAATATTGTCGATTCCAAATGGGTGTTTTGAACCAAATATTTGCCTAATGGGTCCATTGAGTGACTCAAGGCTTGTCTTGTGGCCAAAGGCTATACTCAGGTACTCGATCTTGATTACAATGACACTTTCAGTCTTGTTATTAAGGCTACCACTGTTCGTGTTGTGCTCTCTCTTGTTATTAATAATAGATGGCTTATCTGCCAACTTGACGTGAAGAATGCATTCCTCAATGACACTATCACTGAAAATGTCTATATCAAACAACCTTCTGGGTATATTGATCCCCGGTACCCAAATCATGTCCGTCAGTTGAAGAAAACTCTCGATGACCTTAAACAAGCTCCTCGTGTCTAGTTTCAGCGTTTCAGCTCTTTTTTTCTCACCATTGGGTTTTTTTGCAATCATACAGACACCTCTCTTTTTGTCTTTCATTGGCAGTCTGACTTTATTTATCTTCTCTTGTATGCTGATAATATTATCATTACTAGCAACAACTCTTCTCTTCTTGACTATTTAGCTTGCAAGCTCAAATCTGAGTTTGCTACCAAAGATTTGGGCTCTCTTAATTACTTTCTTGGTCTGGAAGCCACTTACACTACTGATGGTCTTTTTATCAGTCAGTTGAAATATGCCCGCAATATTCTGACTCGTGCACAGTTACTTGACAGCAAGCCCGTTCATACTTCTATGGTTGTCTCTCAACATCCGACTAGCGATGGTCCTAACTTCTCGGATCCTACTCTTTATCGATCTGTAATTGGTGCACTTCGGTATTTAACCATCACTCACCCTGACATTGCTCATGCTGTCAACTCTGTTAGTCAGTTTCTACATGCCCCTACTGCAGATCACTTTCTTGCAGTCAAGCTAATCTTACATTATGTCAAGGGCACACTTCACTTTGGTCTTATTTTTTGCCCTTCTGCTACTCTTGGTGCCCTAATTGCTTACTCTGACGCTGATTAGGTCGGTTGTCCTGATACTTGCCATTCCACCTCTGGCTACTCCATTTATCTTGGCAATAATCTGGTTTCTTGGAGTGCAAAGAAGCAATCAACTATCTCTTGTTCTAGCTGTGAATCTGAGTATCGTGCCCTTGCCACTACTGCAGTTGAACTCCTTTGGCTCACCCATCTACTTCATGATCTTAAGGTTCCTATTTCACCGAAGCCTCTTCTCTTGTGTGACAACAAAAGTGTGATTTTTCTAAGCTCCAACCCTGTTTTCCACAAATGGGCCAAGCATATTGAATTAGACTATCATTTGCTTTAAGAACTTCTTGTTGTTG
>JAYJMB010017583.1:17570-41394 GCA_036873735.1 Pouteria campechiana
ACAGTGGTGCATACTTGGACTAAGCTAAGGTACATCAAGTGATATTTACTGTCTAGAGAAAGAAGAAAGAATCTGGATGGAAATACATTCCCTAGTTCTAATTAGAGTCCTTATTATAGAGTGTCATGGCTCTAACTGCATTCTAACTTATCTTGTGTTACACTTCTCTAACAATTGAGGAAAGTTTAAAGTCGTTAGATTAAAGTGGAATGATTAAATATCACATTAATTTATTATTTACATTTGCGTTGTATTAATTTACCTAGCTATTTCACTGTTGCCAAAAGAACCACTAGTCCTGTGGTCTAATTAAGCGGACTTGACGTCCGAATAGCTCTGATGGCATGTTTAAGTCACATGGATATATTTTGATTTTTAACAGATATTTTTTGTTTACAACTGCTCAAACAATCGTTTTATGTTCAGATCTATTAGCAGAAGTCGCATTCTTTAATTTATATTCAAGGCATACTTAATAGTCACACTTAAACTAACCCTTCAAGTATTTAAAAATGATCCGATGGAAAAGAAATTTTCTTCTAAAACAAGAGCAACGTTAGGCTAACAGTCTTCAGCATAATATAAGATTAATAACTTGTGGCAGCCAAGCTTGAAAAGTACTTTTACTGTGGTTAATAGGTTAGTCCGAGCGGCATTTTTCTATGCAGGTAATTTCGATAGGGTTAATACAAGTGGTGATTTTTCTTTCAAAAGATAAACTAACCCGAAGATGTGAATAAATGGCACCACTTATTTCAAAGTTGGCACCTGTTGCAGTCAAATCACACTGCCGCAACAACCACGCATTCAAAGAATGGAAATGGGGTTTTACAAAAAGAAATGGAATTGGACCATATGTCAAGGATGGGTAGATTAAAACTGCCATGAAAACAGCGGCCTCTTTGTCAAATCTCAGCGGCTCTATTTCCGATCTGTGGGAAGGCTAAAAAGCTCTCTACCCTCTGCTTTCCTTGGGAATGTATTTTGGGCTGATATATTAGATAAAAGATGTATTAAAAAAGTGTATCCACTCTATGTTAGTCATAAAAACAAAATAGCTAATAAAGGTCTAGCTATAAAAATGTAAGCAATGATAAAGAAAGTATGTTAGACAGAGATTATTATAATGTGATACATACATGGGTGATTTCAACGATGAAGAGATTAAAATTGCACTGCCCCATCCAGAGCTCCACTTCAAATTCTTGAGGCCTCGTTAGGGGAGAAGAGTGTAAGTTTGGAAGTGTACAGAAGAAAAGATCAAATATGTGACAAAAATATATATTAGGATGTGTATTAGAAAAAAAACAAATGGGATGATTGTAAGAATAGAAATGAATAATTAAAAAGCAGGTAATATATACAAATAAATGATTGAAGATATTTAAAAAATAATTAATCAAGAACAATAATGATTGAAATATAAGCTTATTAGTACATACCTGTTTGATTAAAATGTGAAATAAGGTGTCTACTGGAGGGTGTGCAGTAATTATACAAACTAATGCACGGGTGTGCATTCATCCCAACACACACACCCTATGCTCTCCCAGCAAGCTTGCCTGAGGAATGTCCATCTGCCATTAGGCTGATTAGCAGTATGAGCCATCTCTTCATGCATACGGCACGTGTATACTTGCGTATCCTGGCAGTGCACCGTTTGGAAGAAAAAGACCTTTCTTCCCTCCAAAGCTGTCTCCAGTCTCCTTGTACTTGCGTAACATTGTTACACGTGCCAACCAATCCTCACATGTAAAAACATCATGATGCGGTTGGCCTCACGTAGATCTATAGTAAAGTTATTTTTAAATATTATTGTTAAGTGAAAGAAATTAAGCATGAAGAATGAATTAAATTTTATTAAATTATTTCGACCAGCCCAAACGAATATATGCATGTTAAATTTATATGTAATTGATTCTAACCAATCATTTCCTCTTATTTCAACTGATCATGATATTTTATATGCAATTTTTCCAAATATACAGATCTGAATCTGCATCGTTAAGAAGTAAATCCTAAAATTGGAGTCTTTGCTAAGTTTAGCTAGGGCAATCTTCCAATTATATAATTATTTTTATCTAATTAATTAAAATAAATCTTTACTAAGTTAGACAACCATAACATATAATAGGAAATGCATTTTAAAATAAAAGCTTAGGCCTTCAAAGCTTTGTTTAGAATGATTTGTCATTTTATCTGAGTCTAGGATTCTAATATTGTTATTATTTATTTTTTAAATGGGTAATTAATTTTAACCGTGATTTTAGAAAATCCGCGTGGCGGAGTTGGCAGTTCCGTGACAGAAACCTTCTCTGTCTCCTGTCCGCCTCGGATTCCTTCGCAAGTTAGGAAAGCCTTTGCAGATTCGGGCAGAAGCCAAATTCACACCGAATCCTGCGGAATTCACGCAACGATGACAGATCAAGACCGTTAGTCATCATGGATTTATCACTTCTACGTACATGAAAAAATACATAATACGTATAACTAATGATATGAATGCATTCTCTAAAATTCTATGAATATTTTCTAGAAGAATTTAAAATACGCGCAGGTATGCCAAATTGGCGGAAGTCTTATTACCCCGTCATTTAACGTCACTGGTGCGTATGTCTAAACCATTTCGCAGAATCTCAAGCCCAAATAAACAGCTTGCCGTATTTACAAATTGCTCTTTACGGTCCACCCCCTTTATGAGATGTAGTGAGTTTGCCACCACTTTACGTGGTAGTGCAGCCTAACTACGGCGTTGGGGCCTCGCCATCCAAATTGATCCTCTGAACAGTAGATTAGTAAGAATTAAACTTATAGGGTGAGTTGGGATAGGATTATTTATTTAGAAAGATATGTTTGAATCCACACTGATATTAATGAAGTAGGTAATAACGTCGGCAAATATTTTTTATTAAAAACATAAATAATCATAAAAAATATTAAAATCAATTATAATATTATATCGTAAAGAAGAAGCAGCTATTATACTCTTTTTCAAATACAACTTTTATTTAAACATGTCCTTAATAATAAAGTGGATGCTTAAAATTATATCATTGAATTTATTTTTATTATTAATTATTTTTATTTTATCTTTATTTACTTGGAAATAATCCTTACTCGGTACTTAAATCTCAATTAAAACCCCGTGTCTTATGAAACTATACAAACGCATGGGTAGGCAGTCGACAACTACCTACGTTTTTTAAACGGTGGTAAACTAATTGCCACTTGCGTCACGCGCAGACGGGAGGGCAGACGTGCGGAAAAAGAAAGAAAGAAAAAAAAGACGAAAAATTAACAGAAGTTAAAAGTCCCAAACGACAAAAAAAAAAAAAAAATTCAAAATAAATCTAAGCTACGAAATTCGTATTTAAAAGAAACGGAAAGCGAGCGGTGGCCGTTTCATCATCTGATCCCCAAACCATAAAATCTCCCTACCAAACCCGCTCTTTCTGATCCAGCGGTTTTCCGGCGTTCTCAAAACTGCCTTCGCGACTCCTCTCCGACCGGTTTCCCGATCGCCTGCATCTTCTATCTCTATCTTCTTATTCTAATCCTAGAAGGGAGAACCTTTATCTGTAGAATATCAGAGGAGCAGGAGGCGAAAGGAAAAGAGAAAGAAAGCTTCGATATATACATATTGAAATTCTAGGATTTTATATTTTTTCATGGAGAAATTCGTTTGAATAAGGATCGAGGCTGTTTCTTTGAAGAAAAGAAATTTGAAAGAAACAGCCTGTTATGATTAGAGGTGAATTCCAAGAATTTCCCGTAGTTTTTCTTTGTGATTTGTTTTTTCTGGTTTTGCTGGGTTTTTTGGGGGCGGGGGATGAGGAACGATGGACAGAAATCACAAGGCGGTCTCCCGAGATCATCCTCAATGCCTGGAAGGAGCAACGGGTTCTTTCCAAGCTCCCGCCGCGCGATCTCCAGTTACTTTCGGATTGTGTCGTCGGGGACGTTGAGCATAGCCTCGACGTTGCGGTCTGCTGGAGCGTCGGTTGCTTCTACGATCGCGGAGAGGGTGGATGACGCTTGCCGTGATCAGGTTTCTTCTTTTGGCAGTTTCTCTCTCTCTTTTTTCTTTCTTTTAAATTGATTCCTTTGCAAGAATTGGAATTGAAAGTGTTGTCAAAATTTAATGATTAAGGAATTGTGTTCTTTGTTCTAGCGAAATGAGATAACGGAAATATGTATTCCCCCCCCTGGCAACTCAAGATTGCAGTTTGACTTAGAAGAGAGCTAACTTAAGTTTTTATGTGAGAAGGTATGCTACCAGTTTGCTTTCTGGTGGAACCTAGAATGACTTTGATTAAGAGTATTGGGGTAAAGAGTCTTGTTATGAAATTGCTTATACTGGCAATATGAGGTGATTGCCGCTGATTCGAGATACATAAGCGACCTTGCGAATTTGCTGGTTGGTATCAATAGCATCTCTTAATTAATAGATGAATAATCAGAGTTACTTTAGTTGAATGTCTTTGGAAGGCCTATGCTGCACTCTTGTATGCATTGTTGAATTGAATACTAGTTATTAGCATAGTTAAGTGGAACCTAATTCAATAAACCCTTCTTAGATTCAGTCCAAGTTACTTGCTTCAACATGGAAGTTGGAATTGCATAGCTAATTACTAATTACTTGGATGTTTGAGGTGATGTCATTGATGAAGTGATTGAGTTTTGATTAGATTTTCACACTGAAGAGAAGGACCTGTGTTATTTGCATTGAGGTGGTTAAATGAACATTAAAGCTAGTTATTTCCAATTATAGAGCCTCTGACAAGACTGGTTAGTGAAAAGGACTTGCTCCAATGTTAGTGGGACAGGACTAGGTGATGGCACTGGCAAATAATAATGGATTTAGGCAGCACATTGAAAACCTCACATCTTATTTCTGTGCTTTATATTTACTGAAATATTGCTCCTGAAGAGCTTTTTCATTTTAGCAACTGCCTTCGATCTATGATCTTAACTCCTTTTTCTTGTTCTGTTCTTATCTTGTTCTATGTGCATGCAAAAGGTACAATGGGCTACCTTTGACAAGTTAGAAGTGGAGGTGGATGTTATTCGTCAAGTTCTTTTGCTGGCCTATAGGTCTGGCTTCCAAGTTTGGGATGTTGAAGAGGCTGACGATGTGCATGAACTGGTATCTAGATATGATGGTGCAGTTTCATTTATGCAAGTGCAACAAAAGCCATCAGCATCTGACATACCGGAAGACAAGTTTGCAGATGTTCGTCCATTGCTAATAGTTGTAGGAGATGGAGCTCCTGGTGGTGGTGATATCCAAGATAGTCCTCGGTCTTCCTATAATGGTAGCATTAACAGTTGCCATGAAATGGGAAACAGAAATTTTGTGCCAAAAGTTGTTCGGTTTTATTCCTTGAGGTCTCATTCTTACGTGCATGTTCTGGAGTTCAGAACTGCTGTTTTCTCAGTGAGGTGCAGCCCGCGAGTTGTGGCTGTTTCTCTAGCAGCTCAGGCATGTATTATACTACACTTGTTTTGCTTCTACTTTCAGAATATTGCATTTTTCCCTTTCCACATATACTAACATGGGTGGTCATCCACCTTCCCTTCACAGAGCATGCAACTGAATATGGTGGATCTCTTGAAAGTTTCCTGTTTGATAATATTGACTGTTTGATATTTTGTATTCAGACCACAAAAGGGTCTCCAATTTCGATATTCCATGTTGAAATGCCCCTGTTATTCTGATGCATATGACATTGGAGATACGCTCCTTTCGCAATTTGAGCCTGCACATTCAATCTTCATTTGTGTATATGCACAAGGCTGGCATAAGATATCATGAATATCTAAGATAAAACGTGGAGCTCTGTTAATGGCCTTGACTCTAGACTAGGTATTCATTTTGTGCACAAAAAGTTTAACATAGTTTTTATCATTGCAGATTCATTGTTTCAATTCTGCAACACTGGCAAGAGAATATACTATTCTTACTCACCCAGTAGTTTCAGGATCCCTTGGTTCTGGAAAGATAGGCTATGGGCCCCTTGCAGTTGGCCCCAGGTGGTTGGCTTATGCTGGAAATCCCATTTCCATGTCAACCAATGCTCGTGTCAGCCCACAGCATCTGGCTTCTATTGGAAGTTTGCCAACCTTTCCTTCAAATGGGAGCTTGGTTGCTCACTATGCCATGGAATCAAGCAAGCAGATTGCTGCTGGTATAGTGACCCTTGGTGATATTGGATATAAGAAGCTGTCTAGATACTGCTCAGAGCTACTTCCTGATGGCAAAAGTTCCACAAAAACAGGGAACCTCATTGGAAAAATGAATGGCACTGACAATGGGTACTTGCCTGAGGCTGAAAATGTTGGAATGGTACGCATAAGTTCATGAGTTTGCCGCTATGCTTTGGACATGCTGATTGTGTACTAATGTCTTGATCTATTCCCAATTGAACCTGTTTTTTTGGTGAAATATGTTTGTCTCTTTATGGTTTCATATATCCCTCTGCGCAAATGCAAAGGCTGATCATGAATTCAACTCTTCCAATGCATGCCCATATGGTTTATGAGGTGCCAATGCCTATATCTGCAGGGTGATTTGTCTATATGGCACGCCACATGCTATGTGCTTCAAATATAAGATTAAGAACAATTGTATAACCATCGACATCCATCTTATCTGTTCTAAGTTATATCCACTGGATGACCGGAAGTGGTGGACTTTTAGGCTTCGATACATGACTGGTAGTTTTACTTGGATGAAATTTTTTTTGAATTCAATAGACAGTGGCTATCATGATGAATATTTCTTAGCTCTTCAATGAGGACATGATTATAGTGCCCTTTTCTGGTATATTTTCTCTCTGTCTCTCTCTCTCTCTCTCTCTCTCTCTCTATATATATATATATATATATATATATATATATACATCCAGATGTTCTCCTTGAGGCGACATTGGGTTTGGACTCTATCAGAGCATGGTCTGCTTTCCTAAAAAGGCATTTTTCTGAATTGAGAGAAAAGAAAGGAGAAGTGAAAGCTAGAACTTTATCTGATATCTGATGTTGGACAAGACGCCCTAAATCAATGAAAAAGGGAAGACTTTGGAAGAAAGAGGAAGATTCTCTTAATAGGGAAAAGAAGGGAGTAGGACAGGACGCCTTAAATCAATAAAAAAGGGGGAAGACTTTGAAAGAAAGAGGAAGATTCTCTTAATAGGGAAAAGAAGGGAGTAGGACAGGATTCCTTAAATCAATAAAAAAGGGGGAAGACTTTGGAAGAAATAGAAAGATTCTCTCAATAGGAAAAGAAGGGAGGAAAGGGGAGAAACAATAGACAAAATAAGGGAAAGAATAAGAAAGAATTTATCAACCATAGAACTTCTCTAAACTTCTTACAAAGTAACCTATTTATAGAGCCTAAAGGAAACCTTAACACAACATTAATGTATTGCATATAAATTAAGTAAATAAATAAAAGCAATAATCCAAATCATCCATCAATTCGATCAATATGCTGATCGCTTGATGTACACATCAAATCTCAAAAATAAATTATCCCAAAAATATCAACTAAGAAATTCCTAATAATAAACAAACCCTAATTTATCTATGGCCTCATGACACTCTGCATCATTCTCCTCGGCTTGAGAAAAAAACTAGTCCTCAAATTTGGAGGGATTTTGGCGGAAATCCAACTCTGTAGAATGTCTTCTTTGGCTTTGATAGGAGTTGATGATGTAATCCAACATGTTGAATTGGATTCTCATGGGTTGGACAACACTTTAGAAAGCACCATTTCATTCTTCTCTTTTACTTGATTTTCTTCTTATGCTGCACAAGCTTGAAAATTTGCATAAATGGAGGACATGTAAATCTGAAGTGTTGTGTTGTTACTTTGGCTCTTGAAAATTTTCTCCTTCGTCTTGGAAATGCATTCATCTTTATGAACAAACTTGTTTACCTCATTCTTCAGTATTTCAACACTTGTACCTTCTACTATACTAAAATATTCAACCATTGCAAGTTTGTTATTAGAAAACTTCTCATCTGTTTTCTTTTTGTTTTTCAGACAAAGCCAATGATATATCTGATGGTTAAACAAACTCATTCACAATTATGGAATCTACTATATTTTTACATGCATGCCTTTTTTCTTAGAAATCTTCATTGGCATTCACTTCTTGATTGGTTTCATCCATAGAATTTGTGTACATAGAACTTTAACCGTTGATATCAACTATGGACTCAACCTTAACAGCAACATGGGCCATAGAATTTTCCTTAGGAGCATCATTTGTCTTGGAATGGAGATTTTTTCCATACCATGCATCAATCTCCTCTTTCACTGGAGAAAATTCTTTGTGTATTGAAGCAAGAAGGATTTATTTATGAGTTTTATTATATTTTGAAGTTCAATTTTTAAAACTTCTGTTTAATTTTCTGATTTAGCATTTGTTGCCATGGTTTTTTTTTTCAAATCAGAATGTTTTTTTTAGATGGATTTTTTTGAAAAAGATTTTTTCTGAAATTTCATAGAAATTTGGAACTTTTTGTAATTTTCAGAAATTTAATTTTTTTTTGTAATTTTCAAAAACATAAGGCTTATTTTGCAAATATCGAAAGTGGATTGTAGTTTTGAAAATTTTAGACAGGTTGGTCCCTTTGTAAAACTTCAAAGTGTAGGGTATTTTGCAAACTTGACAACTCAAAGAGGACTATTTTTGGAGGAACTCCAATTGGACCAAAATGCAAATTCCACTTCAGAGAACTGCTTTGCAATTATCAAGAGTAGAAGAACCAGATATAAACAGAGGAAAAACAATCTCTGTTTATGGAAAGATGTCTTCTTCCTTGAGGTTAACAGTCACGGCAGCTTCTAAACACATTAAAAAGCATCATCTTTAGCTACAGATAGCCACAATAATGAAGGACAACAAGTTTTGATTGTGGCAGACAACTTCGATGATGCTAATTGCAGGCATCTTCTGCCCCGACTTGACTAAGAATGAATTCAATGAGTTTCGGTGTTGTTTATCAGTCAGAGAGGCGAGATTCGATTTCTTATTTACAAATCTGGAGGTGAGAACCTTCAAAAATAGTTTTCCGATATTTTATGTCACCAGAAGAAGGCCCGATCAAAAGTGGTTAGCCCTTATATCTTGAATCCAGTGACCAAACTCGAAGAAAGTGGAGAGATGGTATTGGAAATCGTGAAGGTAGCATTTGGCAATGTTGTTTGAAGAAGACTAGTGACTTCAGTAGGCACAATGTGCCAGCAGATGAAGAAGACAGTGTTGCAAACAGCAGGGTGCACGGTTGAGAGAAAATCAAGATTTTTTATTGTTTATTTTTTTTCACTTGTAGAGTAGAATTAGTGAAAATTGTGATTTTGGGAGATAAATTACTAGGCTGCGCTCTGATACCAGGTTGATGTAGGACAAGATGCCCTAAATCAATGTAAAGGGGAAGACTTTGGAAAAAAGAGAAAGATTTTCTGAATAGGGAAAAGAAGGGACGGAAAGGGAGAAACAATAGATGAAATGAGGGAAAAAAAAAAGAAACGAAGTTAGAAATTTCAATAACTCTCAATCAATAATTAATCAATCATAGAACTTCTCTAAACCTCCTATAAAGTAACCTATTTATAGAACATAAAGGAAACTCTAACACAAACCTAATGTATTGCATATAAATTAAACCCTAAGTAAATAAATAAAAACAATAATCCAAACCATCCATCAAGTTGATCCATATGCTGATCACTTGATGTATACATCAAATTCCAAAAATAAATTATCCAAAATCTCAAATAAGAAATTCTTACCCTATTTTATGTTTGGCCTCATGACACTCTGTATCAATATCTACTATATACTGCTTACAGTCTCTAATTATGTTCTTTCATTATTTGTTGGTTTCAAGGTTTTAATTGTAACTTTATTCTTTATTTACAGGTCATTGTCATAGATATTGTTAGTAAATCAGTTGTTTCCCAGTTCAGGGCACATAAAAGTGCAATTTTGGCCTTATGCTTCAACCCTAGTGGGACACTGCTGGTGACGGCCTCAGTCCAAGGTCATAATATTAATGTTTTTGGAATTATGCCTTGTCCACTTGGAAGTTCATCCGGATTTGACACTACCAAATCTCATGTGCATCTTTACAGGCTGCAGCGTGGTTTCACGAATGCGGTAGATATGCTTTTCTTTTTCCCCCCTCTTCTCAAACTATAAATTGGTTGAGCTGAGAAATAATTTGATATAATCATATTTATCAGGTTATTCAGGACATCAGTTTTAGCAATGACAGCCAGTGGATTATGATAAGCTCCTCCAGGGGAACAAACCATTTATTTTCTATATCGCCATCAGGAGGGGACATAAATTTCCAGTCAGATGACCATAGCTCTATGAATGGCAATCATGGGTTGGGTTCAGCAACTAAACAGGCAGTTCGTTGGCCACCTTGCTCAGGCTCGGCAAAACCTGATCAGCATTTTCTTTGTGCGTCTGGCCCTCCTGTCACATTATCTGTGGTAAGCAGAATAAGGAATGGAAATAATGGTTGGAGAGGCACTGCAAGTGTTGCTGCTGCAGTTGCAACTGGAAGGGCAAGTTCCATTTCTGGGGCCATTGCTTCTGCCTTCCACAATTGCAAGGGCAAGATTGTGCATCCACAGACTAGCTCATCAAGGCCAAAGCACCACCTTCTTGTGTTCTCACCTTCAGGGAGTGTGATACAGTATGTGTTGCATCTTTCTATTGGAGCAGATTCTGTTAATGATGTTTCAGGATTGACCATTGCACACCATGGATCAGCACCAGATGCAGATGCGAGATTAGTTGTTGATGCGCTACAAAAATGGGACATTTCTCAAAGACAAAATCAAAGAGAACAAGAAGATAATGTTGACTTTTATGGTGAAAATGAGAATAGCGACAACACTAAACTTTGTCGAAGAATTAGAAAGGGGACTAGTGTCCATCCTACTGATAATGGCTTGGTAAGAATTGCAAAGCAAATTTATGAGGACAAACATCACAAGTATATTTCTGAAGCTGAATTGCAGATGCATCCAGCTCATGTGCCTTTGTGGACAAAAACACAGGTATTTTTTATGTCATAAAGAAAGGACATTCCATGTAAGAGCAAAATTCATATTGTAATTGTGTGTGGAAAAATTGCTTGCCAGATATACTTTCAGGTGATGCTAGTGGACAGCCTTAAAACAGAAAATGATGAGGCTGTCACTGGGGAGATTGAGATTGAAAGGGTACCAACACGCATGATCGAAGCACGATCAAAAGATTTGATACCAGTCTTTGATCATCTCCAGACACCGAAATTCCAACAACCAAGGTGCATAGAATTATGTGTTCTTGCTTTATTCCTGGTCGGTTATTATTGGATAAATTGTCAACTACGTTTTACTGAGTTCTCTGTCTACCAATCCTCATCAACCCACTGTCTGAACCATTTGTATATTGGTAATGGATCAGGTGTTTCACTCTTATACCATTCCAGCCCCTTGCAATACTTGATTGCATTCCATTGCGATCTGCCATTAATAAAGTCTGACAGGATTAATTACCTCAGTCAACTTTGTTTCTTGAGGATCACTGTACCTTAATATGCCAGCCATTTTTATCTCCAAAGACAGGGATGCTAGTTTCGGAATTTGTATTTTATATGCATTGTAATTCAAATTGCTCGAGCAGTAAGCATTCAGTGATTACATTGGATTTTTTTTTTTTTTCAAGTTTGTTAGAATCAGGTAGATATGAAAACGAATCATAAAATTATAATTTGTTTCAGTTTTTTTCTAAGTGCTACCTAGCGTGATCCTTTCTATGATTTTTTTTTCTATATTGGGCTGTTAGCAAATCTGATTTGAAGAATAGAAATGATTTTAGGGATTGTTGGCCTATATTGTCGTGCTCGGTAGAGCTTAATTGATCGCCTTGTTTTTGGTTGTTAACAAGATAGAGCTTCTGATAGGTACTTCATGAGCTCCTTGAATGACTTTAGGGATTGTTGCCTCCACTATACTATCTCAGTGATAAAGCCTGATGATACATTTCTACCAATTTTCAGATTACTAATGATAGATTGATATTATCTCCACATAACCACTGAAACTGATAATTCCCTGAAATTTTGATTGATAAAATAATGATTCTTATACACATAGAATATTAACTACTGAAGCTATATTTTTACTTAGCTAATTAATGGAGAAACACGTGTAGGAAAAGAATCTCCTTGTTGTTTTTATTTAATTGGAACAGGTGTATGATAGGATTAATATAGTTGTTGTTGCAAAAGAGAAAAGTAATTTGTAGAGATATTGATATTATAAGGGGATATGCATGTGGGAGCTATAATAAATGTAAGGTCCATAAGTAGATAAAAAAGTTATTTTCCAATTATTGTACCTTAATCAAGAACAGATGCGTTATTATATGTTGTCTGCAGATGACATGGTTTTAATAGATGAGATTTGAAAATGTGTAAATTTGTAGTTAGATTTGGGACATTTTAAAATCTAACGTGTGGTAGAAAGAGTACCATCTTGCACCTGAACTTCAGGCGGTTTAGCTTTAACCAGGTTAATGGTCCCATATTATTGGTTTGATAGAGAATCAAGGTTGATTTACCGATTGACACCTTAAAATCTGAGGGGTTTGTAATTAGTCGAACTAAGACTAAGCACATGGAATGCAACGATTAGTTTTTGGACACGTTCTCTGCTCATATTTTGCTTCAAACTGTGAGAGTGATCGAGCATCGTGAGTCTTGTGACTAATTTTGTCTGTAATTCAGGACTTGTGCTTTGGATAGCCATCAGAATGGTCCAATGCTGCCTCATCAGAAATCTGGACTTGCACAAGGTGGCCAGCTTTCAAGGCGAAGCAGCTGTAGCTCATTTGGAGGTATGTCTGAAGGTGCAACGGTGGTGGCTGAGCTTCATAATGGCATTGAAGAAAATGGTTGGGATGGTCTTCGAATGTTGACTGAATCAGTTGAGGGCTTTGTAAATAATAATGACAGCCCAAGGATGAACACTCAGCATGAGTTTGTACATAACAGAGAGAAACCGGAGATGGAAGGACAGCTCCAGTTTGTAAATAACAAAGAGAACCCCAAAGATTGAGACCCACTTTGTGGATGATAACGATTCAGGTTAAGGTAAGCCATCAATCAAGTTTTTATCTGGGGGATGATACCTTAGCCAGCAGATCACCTATTTCACGTGAATGTTCTAAAATTTGTAAGTGTCCTGCTATCGGTTAAGTTTAGAAATGCAAAAGTTTAGGGCCCACCATTTGGTGATCCATATTGTGGATGCCATGGATGTGAGATGCCACTTACCAAATGAACATCTAATTCTGCCCTTTTTGAACACTGACAATATGTTGAAAACTGTCCATATTTGACTGCCCAATTGGTTGCATTATTACCTGATGTGTGAGGTAGTTGGAGTGCATTGTCTTATTCTGAACCATCCCTTCTTGAGTTCTTACCGTGAGTGCTTTAGGCTTTGCCTGTCCATCAGGTTCGGTAAACATATACTTGGATTAGCCCTTCTGATAGCTGAAGTTCGCAAAATGTGTAACAACCAGCTGATATTATGATCAGTATTTCCCTAGTTTGAGCGATTGACTTAACCATTGCTTTTCCATTCACTGATCATCATTATTGTTCCTCGTTCACAGTACTGGTTCTGCTATACTGGCAGCAACTTCTCTCGAATTCTTTCCCTCTTCATGTAAATCACCCAATATCATTAGTGGTACATGGCTGTGCTAGACAGTGATTGAAAACCACCTATATTTGTATTTGAATCTATCATATTCCTACAATTACATTTTTATCAATTGCCCATTTGGTGGATCACTACCTGATGGAACTAGCAACTTTAGTTGTTTCTTTTTTTCTTTATTTGGTTTCATAATTGAATGCTAAAGTATGGAGAGAGCTGTTAGCAGTGAGTTTTACATTATTGTGTTTGTTTTCCTCAGGTGTGCACCTATTCTTTTATTGTCATGGGAGGCTCTATTAACCAGTGTTTATATATATATTGATGCATGCTAGAACAGGAAGGACTTGAGTGGCAAGTGAACAGTGGATATAGTGGTGTTGGAAATCCTTTTCTGGTGACCTTGTAAATAACAAATTCTTGAACTTATATATGTTCTCAATAATCAACTATATTGTAAAGTAACCAAATGATAGCTTTTGTTTACTATATCTGTATAGAGCCCTTCTACTGGGTAGCCACACTTTGGCATCACTTATGCCTAGATCAGAGAGGAGACCAAAGTGGTCAATATGGCTTTCATACCGGGCAATTTGTTCTTTATTTAGTCAAAAATTTTAATTCTATTACGTGTCTTTTCCATTGT
Organism: Pouteria campechiana; assembly: GCA_036873735.1. Taxonomy (NCBI): domain Eukaryota; kingdom Viridiplantae; phylum Streptophyta; class Magnoliopsida; order Ericales; family Sapotaceae; genus Pouteria; species Pouteria campechiana. The sequence continues at coordinate 31,952 of JAYJMB010017583.1, forward strand.
GCTTCTGAAGTGGAGGACTTGAGAGCATTGCTGGGGTTGCAACTTGGCATTTCCACTACTTCCCCCTTCCAGATTGTGCATTGTTCTGTGGTTCATTCTCACCTGGCCATCTGTCAAGTACCTTCAAGACTGACTTGGGGCAGCCTTAAAGTCCAAATGATTTAGCTGCTGCAGCCAGCCTCAGGTTAGCTTTTCTATGCATGGTGTTTGGAATTAACACCGTGTTTGCTCTGACGGGAGACGGCCTTGGTGATGCTTTGTTCTTGCATCTGTCCTCGTTACTCTCAATCTTATTCTTTTTCTAGTATTAAGAATAATACACCGGTGCCTCCTATTGCCGAAGGCTTTTCAGCCTTACCCGAAATTGGAATCGTTTCAGGTTTTCACCTTCGGATGATTCCGTCGGTCTGCATTGAAAAGGATTAAAACCAAAGCTTTGCTGCAGGAGATTCTGATGGCAAAAATGAAATGAATGAGCAAAGGATAAAAAAACCAAAGCTGTGCTGCAGAAGATTCTGATGGGCAAAATGAAATGAATGCCAATCTCATCCTTAGGGAAATCCTGTCAATAGCTGTGGCATATCGTTGTGAGCACTTACAGGTGAAAAAATGAGCGCTGAAATATGCGCAGTGACGAGCCTGATTTGTTGGATGGAAATGAAAAGACGTTAAAGAAGATTAAGAGGAGATGGAGGCAATGGGAGGACTACGTCACAGCTGTAAAGTGAATAAAAGTAGGACTAGTACTTTTTATGAAAAAAAATATAATAAAAATATAACTATTATGATTGGTAAATGGGATGGAAAATTTGCTTTTCCAAACTAAATTTAATTTTCCATCAATCCAAATGGAGTTGGCCAGCAGTTTGCTTGTGGAAGAGTTTGGCTAAAAAACTCTTCTTAGCCCTCATACTGATTCAGAACATTTCCGTTCCTCCATCCGTCTATCTGAACCATCCAATCCTAGGTACTTTCCTTCTTCATGGCTGTAACTACCGTTTCAAGCACGTTTGTAGGACCTGGCAAGTTACGATTCAATCTCGGCCTGCGATTCTACAACATCTATAGAAGTTTTTATTTCCGCCACAATTTTGTCAGCCCAAAAGGAAGGGGACACGTGTAGATTTAGCACAGCAGGACCATCTGTTCCAGATAACGCAAAGGGTGTATGTATTCATACTTGCAGAGCGACAGTCCCAGAAATTTGCTGGGGTGTAACGATGAATTCCATCTCAATCCGTTTAACGATCCAAACGGTTCACATGGAACTCCCAAATCGGATCTCGGATCCCGCTTGAAATTTTCTAAAACGGGCCTCAAATACTCTCAAAATCACAGCATTTTAGTCTCCACACATCCTTATCCACGCCCATCTCAATCTACAGTTTGTAGTGAAAAGACCTCATAGAACCAAACCTCGTTGGAACGACTCAGCTGCTGCTGCAAATAGCAGAGAGCAACCCAATTCCAGAAATGGGGGAAGCAGCGGCGGCAACAGAATTGTTGCATAGATGCTGATCAACGGTGAGGATGAGATCTCGTCGGGGGACGGGGCGACGACGCCGCGGGCGCTGACGGTGCTGTCCTCGGTGCTGGAGCGGCTGGTGGCCCGCAACGACCAGCTGGGCTCTGACTCAGTAGTGATGGATTGCAGGAAGGGTCTGAGCGTCTTCCATGGCGTGCGTGCTCCCAGCATCAGCATATCCAAATACCTGGAGAGGATTTACAAGTACACTAGCTGCAGCCCCTCTTGTTTCATCGTGGGATTTGTATACATCGACCGGCTAGTACACAGGCACCCGGACTCCCTCATCCTGTCCCTCAACGTGCACAGATTGATCGTTACAAGTGTCATGGTTGCCTCCAAGGTCCTCGACGACGTGTAAGTTTCTTACCTTGATCTTGCTTGTTTTATTTCTCCCCCCATCTTGTTTATGTGATGGAGTTTTAATTACTATTACTTGAATTGTGTTTGTAGTTTGGCTATTTCTTGGTTTGGTTGGCATTTCGGATGGCAGTTGCCCTTTTGGGTTTGTTTGGATGAGTGAGATTTGCAGCTCGCATCAATCTTTAAATCTCAGAACTTTTTGGGTTTCATGTGGCTTTGATAAGCCAATTCGATGTGTTTTAGAAACCTGTGGATGGCTCTTTTGGAAGAACGCTTGAGTCTCTCGAGCTTTTTCTTTCTGGAGAATTGTTTCTCCTGTCTTCATCTGGAGAGAACAGAAATTGGGTTTTTACTTGGTCGTTTGGATAGAATGTCTTCATCTACCTGCAACTGAAGGCCGGGGTCAATATGACCCATGACCAGAGGCCATGGGACAGGTGGAGAACTAGATGCATCTTGATCATCCGCTTGGCATGAAGCATTTGGTTGGAGAAAAGAAGAAAGGAAATATAGGAGAGGATAAGATAGGTGAAAATGATGTCAACATATGAGTTTTTAGAATGAAAAGATGGAGAAAAATAGTTTGAAATATCTGGAATAATGAGAAGAAAGAAGTCAGTAAAAAGCAGACGAGAGTATATAAATGTCAAATGGAGGGAAAGAGACGGCTTTATGCTTGTTGTCGTGGGTGTAGCTTTATGCACGAATAAAGCACATGGAACCCAAACTGTCTCTTGACCCAGTTGCAATTTTACAGAAGAAACTGTTGGAGGCGTCTGAAAAATTATCAACCTTTCTCATCTTCTGTTTGCAATGCCATGACACAGGCACTACAACAACGCATTCTATGCACGAGTTGGGGGAGTTAGCAATGCAGAGCTGAATCGGCTTGAGCTGGAACTGCTCTTCTTGTTGGACTTTGGTGTTACGGTTAGCTCACGTGTCTTTGAGAGTTACTGCCTGCATTTGGAGAAGGAGATGATGTGCAGTGGCGTTGGGCAGAGGATTGAGCGAACGCCCTCTAATTCACCCAACGAGGAGGTCGAGATCTCGACACACAGCTCTTCACTATCTCCTCAAGAGGCGGATTAAGATGCATGAAGACAACTAACTTAGGGGGCATTTCAACTGTAATTTATGTAATCGACCAACACAATTGTAGCCAACCATGTGCGCCAAACATGAACTTCTCGCCCACGTGGATGAAGCAAATGTGCAATGAATCGGTGCCATTCAAGGTGGAATGAATGCTCAATGACCCAAGGAAAAAACAGGACGACAATGACAAAGATCTATTATAGTCTGTATCTGTTAATTTTTTAAGCGCGAAAATAAAATAGAACTTGCCTTAATAAATTCGATTCACAGCCCAAAAGCCAATTGGTTCTCTCATGGAATAATGCAGTAAGGGAGGATGTAGGAGATCATTCAAGTCCCTTTTTCTCTCTTTTTTCTAATTAATGTAACATTTTAACTATTTTTAATTATCTACAAATTCCAATTTTTCCAGCATTATTATCTTTTTAAAAAAGAAATCTTCAAAGAAAAATAAACATACACATGATAGGGATGTGACCTGTGGCCTGAGAGACACTTCTGGTAGCAACACAACATGACAATGAGCTGTACCAAAAATGTGGAAGACCCAATCATGGAACTCCAAATTGGATTGGACGATTTTTTTTCGGGCCTGATCATCGTGCATGGCTGTGAGCTGCCTTCCCCACACTGGAAAGGCTGCAATTCATACACCACACCGTGTGGGCCTCCACCAAAATTCTCTGACTACTATACAATGCTATAAAAATGGTAGGAAGGCATACTACAATTTTCCTTCGTAAGGTAGACAAAACGTCGAATTATGTCCCGGCACGACGTGATGCATGGTCGCATCAGCCACTTTGAAAAATGCATTCGTGTCAAATCAAGTCAACTGAAGATTATCCCAATACTGTTCTCATTTTAGCTTTACCATCAACCGAAGTTTACGGTGTGCAATGTTTATGGGGGCTGGGGAGCATTACATGGCTGTTTAGGTACTAAAGCAAAAAATGGTGCCCGTAATTAACACAAATAATTATCTAATGTAACTGATTTTACCAAATTTGTATGAAACCTCCTCCTCCCCTTAAGCTTATCAAGATTGATTAGGAAAAAACTTCGATCCACCATTATTATATTTAGTATTATTTATATTTAAGTAAAATGATTAAATTTATTTTGATTGAAGCTTTATGGGGGCCTCATTGTTTGATTATGTACAAGATTACTGATAAAATATAAAAATTTATTTAGATTGGTTTATCCAAATATCAAAATGCAATAAACATTTTTTAGGACATGCATCCTTGTTAGAGAAAATTTTCAAAAAATATAATGTTTAATTACAAATTTATGGATCTCACGAAGAGGATTTCAAAGGGTACGTATTTACTCTAAAATGAATTTAATTGTGTGGCCTGCGATTCTTATGTTGGTATAATTTTTTATTCCTAATTAATTAAGCATCATTAAGTATGACGGTTAATTCCTCATCGTTATATTAAAAGAAATAACCATATCAAAAGTCAGATCCAATAAAGGGCCAATGCATCAACTCGCATGATATTCGGCAGCTAATCTCCACCGTTGGGGCATGTTGATCGACGGCTCGATTTCCATTCACTTAAAACTCCGATTCGCAAGTGCGGCCGATAAATGTGGCGCGTCTCGCCGCGGGCGAGAATTATCAGACCTTCTTCCACTCCCATAGGACGACTGTCTCGGCGAGACTGTGTCGCAGCGAAGGAAAATCAGCTCCCAATTTCTAGGGTTTCTCACGCATCCAAACGTATAAATACGCGGTGCAGATTTTATCTTTCAGATTTCTAGGGTTTTTGGAGAAAGTTTTTCACCTCTCTGTTTCTTTTGCCATCTTTTTGGTGCTCCGATGGCCGACGATTCTTCAAAGGACGAGCTTTTCCAGCTCATCAAACGCCTCGGCGCCTACCTCACTCTCAAGATCTCAAGTCTCTACCCTCTTAACCACCGGGTTCTCCTCTTGCCCTTCTTTCCCTTCCATTCTCGTTTTAATTTTCGATTTCTCCTTCTGATTTTATGCGAATCGGCGTGATTTCGTATTCTTATTCTGATTTTAGTTTCGTACAACGTAAATTTATGAGTATCGTCGTGTGATTTGCTAGGGAGTTGAAATTTTTGTTCCCATGAATTGGATGCATAGAGAGAGAGTAGTCGAATTTTGTAGATTGACAAGCTCGTCGTTGTTAATCAAGCTGTTTTCTTTTTGTGAATATCGCATTAGCTGAAATTTGGAATTACTTTTGGGCGTTGTAGAATGACGGAAGTATCAGAGTTTCCATGTGCTCTGATTTCCCCGACACACTGATCATGATTTCGTTTTGTTACTTCTGTACAATACTGTTTGGCTTTCGAGAAGATGCCCCAGTGAAATTCATTCATTCAAGTTAGTGCCTCATTCGTGTAAATGGAAATAATTGGAATTGATTTCCCATTGGATTCAATAAAATTCTTACCAATGTTTGCATTACTCAGTATCCAAACTGGATTATAGACTCTAAGAATACTATTTACTTAATTGCACTTACAAGAATCCTCGTAAGTGCGATGTTGCTACATGAACAATGGACACAATATGATTAGTGATTTTGTTTCCTCGAAGCAAAGTCTTCCAGCCCTCTGTAAATTCCTAACCGGAAAAGAAATTCATGTAATTTTGGTGACTGTCAGGATTTGGTAAGGAAGCCAATTGTGAATTGCATTATTCACAGTCTTGCTGTTGGAGCAAACTTGTTTTCAGACCTACTATAGGTCACTTCTGTAATTTGAATGGCAATAACAAACTTGATTCCAAAGGATGATAATGAGTCCAAACTCCAGGGTCCAAACATCACAGGTCCTTGACCTTGAAAATGATGAATGGGCCATTTAGTCTTATAGTTAGTTGAATCCTGCGCCGCACACACCCTCCCTCCCACTTTTTTTTTCTTTTTGCACAAAAGCATGCTGGATATTCATTTTTTTCCCAACTGTTTCTAATGCATTGGATCACAATACTGCTGTCATTCTTTTGGAAATTCTTGCTTGATATTCGTTTCTTTCCAAACTCTTTTAACATATTTGATCACAGTATTGCAGTTATTCTTTCGTAAGGTAATTCTTGCCATCATTGATCTTATTGAAGCAACATTTTATTTTCTTTACTTGTTGAGTTGCACCTCTTCTCAAAATGCTATACTGTGATGTGGCTGGCATAATTGGAGTTTCTGATTACTTTGGCATTCCATCAGAATTCTCGGTCTCTTTGGGCTCTTGTTGGTCTAGTCACTGCAATTATCTTTATGTGGAAAATCTTGAGAACTCCCTCAGGGGGTCAAAGGAGACAACACAAACGGCAGGTGGCCACACCTGGTGTTTCTGGTGTCCATCCCCAGTCAAATACAGTTACATCGTCTTCTGGTCATTTTTCATCTTCAGAGCATTCGAGAGCACATGACGTAATTGATGAGTTCTTCCAGCCAGTGAAGGTAATACTATCTTCTCTTTCTATAAAGTTTGAACATGTCTTTCTTAAAATCTTAAAATTTTGATGTGGCTGCATGGTGTTCTTTCTCCTTCAACAGCCAACACTTGCGCAAATGGTGAGGCAAAGATTAAGAGAGGGAAGGAAGGTATTCATCCTCCTCCCTGCCCAACACATTTTTTGCCTTTTTGGGTTTTGTTATGCATTTAGCGATGAGATTAATACTTTATGCTATTTGATTGATGAATTGAATGTTGTTGATTCCTACTCGGATCAATATGACATGGCCAGATTTAATTTCTTCATAATATGACTGTCCCCTAGTGTTTGTAAACCATAAGTTTGGGCATCTGTTGATTTTATAAGGACACTAGAATGAAAAAGGAAAGATTTGAGACCCTCTGCATACAGAAGATTGAGGTTTTTCCTTCTTGGTATCTGACAAAAAAATAATAGAAGGATAAAGACTGAAATGCCATTCAAGCTGGAAACTACTATTTCTTTCAAGTATTAAACTCAGGCACACCAAACAGGGTTTTAGTAAATGTGTTAAACTAGAAGCTCATTAACTGCATCAGAATACAAATTTCAGCCCTAATGAACTTTAACAGTTTTCATTGTAATTTTACAGGTGACGTGCCAGTTGCTTGGCGTAATTCTTGAAGAGAGTAGTCCAGAGGATCTCCAGGTGGGTTGGAGATGCCTGCTAAGTATAATTTTTTTGGTTTACAGGTAAGAGTTGCTTACTTGTTTGTTCTATGCAGATGCGTGCGACTGTGAAGTCTTCTGTGCTGGAACTACTGTTGGAGATCACAAAATTCTGTGATCTTTATCTCATGGAAAGAATTCTTGATGATCAAAGTGAGGTGTGTTTGGAAGTTACTTTCAAATGGTGTATGCAGTATTATGGCAAACATTTAAAAGAGGGTTTTCCGATCCATGCCATTAAGTAGCAATTGGTATTTTAATGGCATTGGAATAAGATTCCATATGCATATTTTTGGCACCCTTTGCATTTACAATTTCTTTAGTTTCAAAGACCAGATGAAGTACCCACCTAATTGTATATCATTTCCATTAACTAGTGATGGCCATTTAATTGGCATTGGAATATGATTCCATATGCATGTTTTGGCGCCCTATGCATTGATGTCTTTTGTTCAAAGACTGGATGAATTATCCAGTTAATTGTATGCTTCACTTTGTAATTGTGAGCCCACATAGCTCAGTGATTTGAAAGAATCCAATCACATTTTGCTGTTCTCATTTATCAAATGAAAACCCTACAAGCCATTTAGCAGTCAGTATTTATAAACAATCCTGCATAATCACATTCTGCATCTGCCATGTGAAAGGTTTGAAAATCTTTTCGGGAAGGACTCATCTTTTGACAGGGAAGTGACATGAAATGGGGACCTCACCAATGTGCACGGTAACCCATCTATGCACTACCAGATCACTGATGTTGTATTCTGTTGTCCTCACAACTTCAGACTGTCCCCTGTGCATCTAGTTAGGATTTTTCTTCACCATAATGATGTAATCCTATACATGATTAGTTGGTGCAAAAGCCGTTTGTTGTAAATGAAGCAGGAAAAAGTCAGTGTCATGAGTACTAGCATGTCAGCCATGTAAATTCCTATTCCTCCAGCGTCCAGCTGTGTATCTGAACCACATGGATTTGTGTGCATGTCGTAGATCACACTTTATGTATTCAAGGCCATTGTATGTTTCACAAGCTATTTTGACTGTAACTGTTTAGAGAATTAATCCATTGTTTTCGTTTATTGCATGGAAAAATTGGTGCAGGATAAAGTTCTTTCAGCTTTGGATAATGCTGGGGTTTTTACATCTGGTGGCTTGGTTAAAGATAAGGTAAGATAATTTTGCTTCTTAAAATAAATGGCCTTTAAATTTTCAAAACATTTTCTCAATTCACACCTGTATGGTGATCTTATTCAGGTGAAGTATGCTCATTTGGATCCTTTGTTTTCACATCATGTTTGTATTTGGCATCAGTTTTTCTTATTCTTTCTATCAGTTAAACAGTGTTTTAAAATTTTATTATAGTATTTTCCTTTTGCTTTTCCCTGATCTACATGACTGTAAACTGCTTCTTTCACATCTTCTGTTTTCATTCTCCTCTTCTTGTTTTTTCCCCCTAGAAAGATAGGAATCTAGGCCAGATTTGAACCTTATACTTCCATGTGCTTGCATCTCCACTAGTCAAATTAACTAGTATGATCCACCATTTTCTTAATAAGCATGAATCTACATTATGCCCTTGTCTTGCTGTTGCGTTGCCCTGCCCTGCCCTGCCCCGCCCCCCAACCATGGGAGAAAAACACAAATCCTTACCTATTTCCTTAATGGGAATTTGGTTCTATATTTTGATCTCCCCCATCCAACCTGGGTTCTCATCTCCTGCCTGGATCTTTTTCCCTTAGTACATTAGAACCATTTCATGCTAGTACTAATCATGTTGTTGTTATTATCCTATTCTTAAAAAAATATTTCTTTTGATACTGATGTTCCTGTCGAAGCTTTTATCCTTATTTCAATTCTGAAGTTCCTTGTGATATATTCTGCAGGTTCTCTTTTGTAGCACTGAAAATGGCCGATCATCTTTTGTTCGCCAACTGGAACCAGATTGGCACATTGATACTAACCCCGAAGTCATTTCTCAACTAGCTGTATGTTGATGGCTGCCAAATTCCAATCTTTTGTTATCACTATTTTTCTTTAGTTTAAATTAGCTATCAATCTCATATGCTTCAATGGTATAGCTTCCTATAAGAATCTACTTCCTGGAGATACGAAACTGAACTTTAGCTTCTGGTAGCTTTCAGAAAATGCTATTCTGGAGAGTGGTTTCTTGAAAAGCCAAAACGTCAACATATTTTTCACTTTCTAGGAAGCTAAAATTGAAGTTTTCAAGAAGTTGCAACACAATCTTCTAAGAACTAGACAATAGGTATGAAGTCATTATTCTTGAAAAGTAACATTTAATATATT